>KZ880080.1:3226-14582 GCA_003456935.1 Machilis hrabei
ATTTTGTACGAGGCGATATTATGTACACGCGATATTGTGCACGTATACCCAGGACTACACTATAAAGCCCATAAGCGCAGGTTTTCGAACAGGATTAAGAGTTATACATGCATATATACTGGCAAGGAAATAACTGTTCTCCGTATGACGAGTCAAAACCCATTCCCAACGAATTCGTGTGACAGGCTGCAACAATCTGGCACATTTCAATTTTTGCAAAGGTTCTTCAGTTACTGACCAATCACATTCGTTGATTGTCAAGCATATTTCTTATGTTTGCGCATTGAGATACAGTTGATTTTTCCTGTAAACTTTGTGCGGTAGTCTTTTCGCATCACGAGAATGGAAACATTGCTGAATGTCATTAGAGAAGCCGGGGATCGCTCCCTTTTTTACTGGCAAGGACCTTTGCGTGATTTAGAGTCTTTAAGTAAACCGTGCTATGAAACACCAGTTTTTGTTTGTTTGTCTGTAACCAAACAAGCATGCGTCATCTGGAGCAGACATAACTGGCCCATCCTCTAACAAAGGCAAAGTAAAATGGCATTCAATACTATTAAGAAAGGGCAAATAGAAGCTCTTGCCTAATTAGACAATACTCTCTCTCTACCTAACGATGACAGGAATGACTTGGAATTCTTTTGTCTGCCGATTCAACCTGTCAAATGAAAATACAATAATGCTTTCTCATTAAAAAGAATCTGAAGATGGAAAAATAATCTTTACACCTATTNCTACGAAGAGCACATCTACAAGTCTTGCCAGTGGATCCAAGACGTACTTCAACACCCAAATACAGGGTGTTTCAGAATAAGTGTTACAAACGTTGTGAGGACGTCGGACACATCAAAACAATGAAAAAAGTTTATGTGAACATCTGTTTGTAAATGCCTCAATTTCAGCACTTATTGTAAAAAGGTAAGAAATACAAATAAAATAATAAACCTAACAAATAAACTTAAATAACAAATAAAATAAAAACAAAGTTTCAGGCCATGGGTTCATTGAACAAAAGTGATCCCCTCTGACCCCCCCCTACAAGCCCCAGACGTTTGTAACATCTACGTATTCATAACACACCATGTCTTTGATAAATCAAAACGCGTAGGCCCTACATTAGTTTACGTGCAAATCTATCCCTGCAGTATTTTCCATTGTAATTTTGGTAATACAAATAGACCTATAACTCAGAATGAAGGCATTTCCGGACAGAGGTTCACATAGACTTTTTTCATTGTTTTGATGTGTCCAACGTCCTCCCAACGTTTGTAACACTTATTCTGAAACACCTTATATACCACCTCCTGAAAAAATCGGATGCCTCGTTGTCATGTGTTCCAGATGTGCTTCTGGAACTTGAACTGCTGTTCTTATATTAAAAGACGATGCTCGCCACCATGTTTCTGTCAAGCCAATGGACTGGTGTTTACAGAAATTTGCAAATGTGAAGGAAGACTTGAGTTTTGTGACAGCACGCTAACGGACACCCACTAACACCGACGTAGAGGATCCGAGAAGATGGGAACTTCCAACTTTTTGCCTATTTCTTTCCGTAAATGATGAATGTTAATGCTTGGTGTACCTTTCTCCTCGAATTTCTTTCTTTTCACTTATTTATTAAAGAGCGTGGCTGTAGCACCTCTCTGTCTACGTTTGAAAGCGGTAACAAGACAAACAGGACGGTAAGAAAACACCAAATAGTCTGCAGACCAGTGGTGAAGCGATGCAAATCTGTGATAAGGAGATGACCGTTGATGCTCGTCTGTTACGTCACGTGCCCAGCTCGTAATAAACTTCTCAGATTCAGATAGNATCACACGGGATTTCTTTCCAAATGATACGCTTTTATGAACGAGAGTTAACTTTATAGAATCGGAGACTCGGCGAGTTCTTCGTCAAATATGTAGAACTACTCGGGCTATTACTCGCCGTCGTTACTGGAACTCTTCCAACGTTTCGCCTCACGTTCATGTGGCTTCTTCAGGGACGAACAGCTAAAGACGAGTAGTTCTACATATTTTAGAGTTAACTTTTTCAATTCGTTAGTGCTGCTCGTCTGCATATACACTGAGTTAGCTTTGCATTAGGAACACCCATCTAATACCTTGTTCGTCCACCATTCTGTGCAATCACAGCTCGCAGACACCTAGGAACAGATTCAACAAAATGTCGAAGATCCTCCATACGTATCTCGAGCCATGTCCGCTGCAGCAACTCCCGTCACTTAACGCCCATTCCGTGGAGGAGAATCAGTAGTTCTCACACCGCGCTTAAGCATATCCCAAACATGTTCAAGTGGGTTACAGTCAGGGGACTTTTAGGGCGAGGCAATGTGACGAATTCGTTGTCGTGTTCCTTCAACCACTCATTAGTTATACGAACCCGATGTCAAAGTGCGTTGTCCTGTTGAAAGATGGCACTGTAGTGGGGGTATACTTATTTGCAGATAACGATGGTGATGGTTGGCTAACAGGTCCATGTAGCGTTCACCGTTCAATGTTTGTGGTATGATAACCAACGGACCTAGGGCGTGCCAGGAAAAATCCGCCCATACCAGAAAACTACCTCCACCGGCCTGCTGAACTCCAACTGTGCTACCAGGAGACAGGGCTTCGAGCGAACCCTGCCATCAGCATTGTGTAGCACGAATTGGGACTAATTAGTTATCACCCCGACGACCTTCTTCCATGTGTCGAGGGTGCATTGCCGACGTTCCTTGGCAATGCGTTGTTTGCGATTCCTGGGCGTCATCATGGGTAACTTCTTTGGTCTCCGGTTGTGGAATCCCAGGCGAAGCAAGGTACGGAGAACGGTGTATGTAGAAATGGGCACAACGACACCGCTTTTATACTGACGGGTGAGCTGTGTAACTGTTACACGCCGTTGCACCTGATGCCGCGTTTCCACTATGCCAAATGGAACGGACTGGCAAAGCCATTTGGCTAGTGGAAACAAGTCTGTTGGCATAAGCCAAATGGCAAAAAACGCCAAATGGCAAAAAACGCCAAATGGCACAAGCCAAACGGATCAGAGTTGAGTCGGTCCCCGATCAAAGAAAGCCAATTGCTTTTGCCATGCGGCATAGTGGAAACATGCAAAATAGCATCTTGAGTGCTACCTGTCTCGCCTCACTGTCTATTCGGCTGTGTCTAGCGGGGTTGTTTGTCGCCTCAGTATTCTGTTGTTTTCACAATGGAGCAATGGAGTGAACGCACGAATAATGTTTAAAACTGATTGATGATTGAACTGTACCATNATCATCCCGTCTTATGGGAGCCAACGATTAAGGTGTACAAAGAACGGAATAAACGGCAAGATGCAATTAACGATATTGATATGTGTGTAGAGGTTAGTAGAGACTAAGAAGAAAGAAAGATTTTCTAAATATCGTGTCCTGTTTCCTAATGTTTGGTCCAATCATATTGAGTAGATTATCAAATTCATTACTCGATATTCGGAAAAAATACGGAAACCCGCATTACGTCTGTATTCCAGGTTTAGCGCATTTATGTCGTCCAGAATTAAATCGCTTATTAAATCGACGGCACTGTACTTTACCCTACTTTTAATACTAGGTCGCACCCAAATCTAGGTTTTCGACGGTTTTTATTTCGATTTTAAACAGGACATAAAATGAAAAATGCTGCAGAGATGCACAACACATCTTCATCCCACATTCTGCTCATGACTGCCGTGTCTCTAGTGGAAACACACATGGTCAGTCCATGCCATTTGGCATAGTGGAAACGCGGCATGACGCTCAACTCAAGTATCAACCATGAGTGGCTGACCAATGTGAGTGAGCCCTTCTGCTGGATGTCTGTTCATGGTTAATCCAGTCCTGGTACACCCTTGATACAATAGAACGGAAGCAGCCAACAAGTGCAGCTGTTTCCGAAATACTGGCACCAGATATCTGCCCGCGGTCAAATGGGCTATGTCGCCATGTTTCCCCATTACTGGCAAACGTTTACAGAGGATAGGTGTGCCCATTTATAGTATCCGCACGTGACGTTGATATCACGTGGTACTTCGTTATCACTCCGAATATGTAAATAAGGGGTGTTCCTAGTGCAAAGCTAACTCAAGTGTACGTATCCGTTAACATAGTTTTTAAACTCATCCTAGGTTTGGGTACGTGGTACATCAGTCTACAGTTAACTTTTGTTGTTTAGTTTACGCGAAAATTACTCAAATCGATGTTACCTTGCTTCAGACTTCTTCTGATAGCAGAACACAGTGTACTAAAGCGAGCATACAAATTCACATGTTTTGAGAATTTTGTATGATATATTTAAAAGTAATTTCAACTTAGAAAGAGGAATAAAAATCTCAAAAGTCCAAATATGCAACAGTTTTAAAGCAGTAACTGGAAAAGTGTACCAAAATCAACTAAAATAATGGTAATATCAAGACTTTTTAAAACAACAACAGTAAATAAAAAAGCAGTTGTTCATTTGTACATAATAAGCCTGCAGACCTAGACTTAACATGAGCCACAGACGCAAGTTGCTGCAATCCTTGAATGTCTCCTTCACATCAGGCAAGGTTTTACTAATTGACGGGAAAATTTCGATGTCAATTTTAAATTTTCAAGGAAGATCAGTACCTCATTTCTTATATGTGAAAAGAAAGAAAACGATTAGAAAATAGACTGTTATGCTGAAACAAAATTACGAAAGGGCAATTACGCTACATTTTTTTTACTCGTCGGAAGCGAATGTCGCCAATACACAGCTCGTTATTTGGAAGACCATGAAGACAACAGAAATAGCGTGCCAAGTTACTATAAAAGCTAGTTATATCTCTTTTTCGGTTTTCTTTCTGGTCACTGTGGTGTAGGTGGAGTGAAGAGACTATTTTACGACAGAAAGGCAAGGACCGCACCAAGCAGAGCAGCTGAGAGAGAGCGAAAATCGAGGGGCGCTCCGGGAAGAGGCATCGATCCACGAGAAGAGAAAATGAAAAGGGCGGGAGGTGAAGAGCAAGCCATCGATCAACATTCAATGAGACTGCTCAATCGGTCCACTTCAAGAGGATCGGAGCCCTATTATGACCAACTAACTGACAAAGACTGCACCAGTTATGGTTTAAAGATATTCTCATTCTAAAATAATTTTTCACCTTTTTGGGATCTGTAACCTAATCTGTAAATTATACGACTGAAAATCAAACTGCGTTTCTTGAAACAGAACTCTTGAAATTCTCCCTGGCCTATTCAGCGCGAACGGATGGTTTTGGACATTTTTTTTATACAGGCAAACCTAAACTGTCTTCATAAATGATGTTAACAAACAATCCGAACGAATTATATAACTAATTGGTATACACCATTAAAACCACCCAATTTATCGTTTTGTTCCACCAAAGCTAGTAACGAGGTCTAGTGCCTTCTAGAACATGTTGCGCCCAGCAGATGAATCCACATAAATGCAGTCCCGAACAGGAAAGCTATATTCATTTATGCTAACATTTCTGAGTCCCTGTTAAAAACGTCTCCAGTACTGAACTAGGAGATGAGCTCGAACGCTTTCAGGAAGATGGGTATGCAGTAACTTATGTGTCATTATTCGAAGTACAATACAGTTAGTTTCATATTTTAATGTACATTTCAGAAGTACAACCTTGACTGCACGAGCCGAGAGTTATTCAACCCACAGTGCATCACTGTCTTGCATGCTGAGTATGTGGCACAGGGGCAACTTGGGATTCCAGTCATGCACGACGGACAACAAAGCAAGAACGGAGAACACAAGCGGCTTGGTGCTAACAAATAAAACTGTCATTAAAATAGACATGTTCATATAAGCTCCCTAATTAATTTTACATTGTCTGTATTTTCAAATAAGAGTAGTTTCAATTTAATATGCAAAACACAAAATCAAACAGGAGTTGGAATTACAACTCAGTACTTACACGAGCTTCTTTCTGTCTAGTAACGTTAAAAAAACGTCAAGCAGGAGTAAAATTGCAAGTCAACTACCCAACCCTTGAAATACTATAAGAAGCTACAAAGCTATCACAAGATTTGTGCAATGCGGGTTCGCTCAAAATTATGTGTAACGTAAAGCCGAATTTAAGCGAGAAACAGCAGTAACAATACAACAGTAATAACAACATTCTGGATGCTCATAACAAATAAACACGAACAAACACAGAGAGAAGGCCGGGATTACCTCTCGGAGAAACAGCGTCTTGCTTCGGCTATAGCGCTTTCTGCACCCGGTGGTGCGGCAGGCGTGCCGAACGAAGCGTTTCGCTCCATCCGAAATGTACAACTGTGACCAACGCTGCTGCTGCATCGCCCGGCTGGCTTCCTCTAACTGAGTGACCTCAGGATGACAGAGGGCGCATCCTATTGCACTCCGTCCTAGAGAAGGCCTCGCTAGAGACTGAGCTACAATACGCAGAAGCAGTCAGTCACAGGAGCGACAGAGCGGTCGATTGCAATCCCTGCCTGCGCACCATCACAGCCAGCCATCCACGCAGCCATCCTCCCAAAAGATTGGCTAGACATAATAAGACTTTCAAAGTATCACTTTCTAGCCCTAATTAATTACTTGCAAGTATGAACGAAGCATGGCATAAATCTTACCACACCTTTCATTAGAAAGACTGCGGTATTGAAGGCCCCAACGTGCAACTAGAGTAGCTACTGTCTTTATTTACCAGTGGTTCAAGTGTCTTTTATCTTCGAATGAATTGGGTTCAATACTTCTGACTACGATTATTCACTGTTGCCCGACTCTGATAGATAAACATACCTATACCGTCCATACCTATCCTTGCAGAAATTTTAACTTTATCGTTATGTCTTGAATAAACGCATCTGCATTTGCCATAGTCATGAAGGGATCATATTTATATGGATTGCCGGTTTTATTTAGTAACGGCAACTTACAACAAAAAAGAGCGCCAACTAATAACGCAGCATTGCAGCAAAGACGTACTTCAGCAAACTTAACTTTGTACCCCGGTCCATCTGTACGGAGATGATAAATTACCATAATTATAAGATTTAACAGGGAACCTAATCCACGACCTTTGTTGCAGGCAGCACCGATTAACTAGCCTACCACTTTACCGCGGTCGCGTGTTCAGTACCAGGAACGATTTTGTCACATCCAAACGAAGCGTAGTGCCAAATTCGCAAATTTTCGTTTACTTAGCTTGGTAAGTGAAATTTGGCGCTACGCTTCGTTTGGATATGACAAAATCGTTCCTGGTACTGTAGATATTTCAGCGACGTGGTTCATTGAATTTCGCTCAGATGATAATGGACCTCCTCATTATAATAAGTTAAAAACTCTGCACTAGAAGACAGAGAAGAGAATGTTAAGCTTCATCCAACGACGACGACGACAGGAAAGAGTGCACAGAAGCTTCACGTTGTAATCAAAATTTCTTTTGAATCCAAGACCATATGGCCTCTTGTGAGGGAGCCGACCGAACATTAAAGAAGCTATTTTCAGCAAGATAGAGAGAATAAGCTGGAACGAAAGAAAGACGCTATACACTGTGTTGCTTGTACTTGAATGAGAGAGACCGACGCCTTTCAAACATGCACACACATTTTTTGTAAGCACGCCAATCCCTTTCTACTACAATTTTGTAAAAACACTCACGAAATTCATTTGGCACAACGATTTGGCCAATACCACCTTTAGAAATTCCCGTGAAAGTGAAATAGTGTAATTCGCCTTCTTTATGCAGTGATTATAATTTCCGTTGTCATTTTCTGATACTGAAGATGTGAAACTCTACTGTCGCTATTAACTTGTAGACTTCGCAGTGCAAAAACNCACATTACAAGTACAGGCCACATTAAGAGCACTAGTGGTGTACTTAAAATGACATACTGTATGTGAGCCTTAAATACAAGAAGCTCTGTTCAGATTAAAGGAAGCGCAATTTTGAGTTAACTTATCTGCTTTTGCCTTTCTAATGCATGGCCAGGTCACAGTACAATATTTTGGCAAGCCGTAGACGTCACTAGTACACACGTCACATAATTGAAAACTGTTACAAACTGCAGATGATATGACAAATATTTCCACTGTTGATATTTTTTNAAAGAGAGCCCAAAGGGTTAATCCTCCTGGTAAGTTATTTGCTCGTGGTATCCCTATTACATGTTNCTTATAATAACAGTTAACCATTACAACATACTCGTATATGACAATTTCAAAGTGAATTTTTTAAGGCGGAAGACTAAGCCAATACATATATCAATCAATACATTGTGACATTAACCTCCGTCACAACATATTAAATTAAATGCAATGAAAACAGCAAACATATACGCCAACGGTTATTCAACCACGAATATCGTATGAATTGTAGACCCTATAAAAACGTTTTTACGGAAATTTCTAAAGGTGATATCTGCCAAATGAATTTCGTGATTTTTTTTTTTACTCAACACAGAACACTTCTGTTTCTTGCCAAAACCTTTTGGCCCGAAATACGTGTAACTATCAGAGTCAATTAGAACTTGAGATGGCATATTACGTTAGCTACGATTATTTAGTTATTTTTAGTTTATGATCCACGCTTCTGATTGCGATGGTCGTAACGACACTTCAGGATAATTGAATTTTGCCACCGACTCGACACATAACCGGTGGTGGGTTCATTTAGATCGAACACTTATCGACGGGACCTCACTTTTAACGTCCCTCCCGGAAGACTCCTACGTTCATACCTTATTGTGGAGTGCTTCACAGGCAGACTTGTAGGATAACCTTTTATACTCAAGGCTAGGAGTCAGCCCCGAGATTTGAACCTGGGACCTTCCGATCAGGAGGATTAGCTACGAAATACAGCTGATATACTTAGAGCGTATTGCATTGGCTATGCAAGTCAGTTAATGTACTTACGAGCTTAGCGGTTGACCAATCAACTGCTCCTCATGACATAAGGATTTGGGTAGTCTTTAAATAAAAGTTTTGGCAAAACTGTTTGGCCAAAAGGACCTGTCTAATGTAACTACTCATTAAGAAATATTCAAAGAGTACTTACAAAGTACTCAGCTACTGGTCATAGCTCTGCACTTGCATCAATCTGGATTAATTAAACAGCATTCTGATATCCGGAGGTTTAGCCATTGATGATATCTCCTCCATATTAGAAGAAGCACCACCAATACCGACACCATGAGAAGAGGTCCAATTAAACTATCAGTTTAAGTACAATTGTGCATTTAGATGTCAAACAAGAGTAGTGATGAAAACTTGTAATACATCCTATGTTGCTTCGCGTAAAACTTGTATTAATCACAGTTAGCAATTTATTTCTCAGGCTTACAGGTTTGAATCCAGATGCCATTATTCGGTTAATGGTCAAAAAGCAATGTATCAAAGTATTTTTTCTTAGAAGAGGGTCGCTTTTTACACTGAAAGTTTTCAAATGTAGAGTAATTAACAAGTTAAAAATGATCTAAACCTGAAGTTACGGGTTCAACATTCTTTTTAGAGGGCGGAGTTTTATCTCAAATAATTCGTAGCAGAAGAATGTTTCTTGAACCAATGTGGATTACTCCATTGATTTACATTTTTATAGAATAATTAATGGTTTTCAATCATAGCAAATACGGATTTTAAATTGTAATGCAGAGCACAGGTTCAAATCCAGATACTTCAAAATGTTTAATATGCAAAGGTTAGATCACAAAAGGTTTCAAAAGGACTTATTTAAATATATATTCACATTTATTAGTTTGCGAGACAACAGTAAAATGACAAATGGCAGTGTACTAGTATTAGACAAAAATAGGTCTAATAAATGTACATACCAGATCTACATCAATTGTTAAAATTAAAATCAATGTGAACTTACCATACATTGTGAAAGACTTCCCTGCATTCGAAGCTCCATAAGTAAACACAAGTCCACTATCTCCACTTAATGTGTGTTCAACCACAGGCGACACACTTTCTTGAAAAATGTCTTCGTGATTTGAATGTATGTTGTATATACTGCTAAATTTGAAACTGAAATCAAATAACATGAAACTGAATATTTCAGCAATTTAAGCATAGTGTTGAAATTACATGAAGTGCATAATTCGTATCAAAGCTATAGCTAGGTATAAGGACATGTCAGAAATTTATAAATAGGACAGTCTCCAGAAAAGTGGAAACTTAGGGAAACATTCAACTAATTTATTGTAACTACAATCACCATTGTAAAAAATATTTATTTTGCAAGTATTAGCGAGTACTTTAGAGATTTTATTTTCACATACAGTGCATAGTTTATTCTAAATTTATTTGGCCTACCTCTTGACAAATTCTTCTAAATATAGTAAAAATTTAGCCTGCATGGAAAACATTTTGGCCTTTAAAGTAAACCAGTCAATATTTGTTACCCTGACACTGCTAGACAACAAAACGACTGCATTTGTTAGCCGAAATTAATTTTTCAAAATCCTGTAGTCTTTTCTTATACATACAGCTGAATAAGTGTCTTTATATCATATTTAATTAGCTGTATTTCATTGTACGCTAAATGTAGATTATTAATTGGAAGGTTAGTTTCATACTGTGATTAAACTTTAAAACAAGCTGAAGATAAATATAACATCCATAAGCAAGGTCTCTCAGCAAAATTTATTTTTATAGAAAAATAGATAAAAAATGTGTCATGTGGTTCTGATAGCCCTAAATGAGCAACCTAACTTATAGGTTTAGCTTAAATAATCGTAACAAGTCTTTAAAGATACAAAATTATTAAAACTGAAATTTCCAGTTTTTTTTTTATTATTTTCCAGCTACTCACCCCCTAGTAATAGCAGTTGAAGAAAAATCTGACATGCAAACAGATTTCATTAAAAGAAAGCAGAATATAGAAAAATACCATAGAAGGCATGCTACTACTTAGAAATAAACTGGAATATAAAAATACCAGCGAGTATGTATGGAATTTCTAACCTATCAAAACATTTACCCAGCAGACCCACTGCTGGATTGGCATAACAGCCACCAGTTCACAAGATACGGATGCATGACGAAAAGGTAAAATTATAAATGCAGTACTGTAATTTGAAGCAAAAAAAAAAAACTAATTTTGAGACACTTTTATGTTTTACAAAATATGCAACCTGAAATAACAAATTGATACACTTTTATATAATAAAAGATTTGTATTATTTAGTAGCACATGCTTACACAATTAGTAGTCACTCGTTATAGGGATCACAGTGAAACGGTCAACACCCAATTTTTTTAACTCCACAGCTCGAAACATCCCTCCTAGGATATATTTCGAAAAGGTCTATCATGTGAAACGCAATTACTCTTACTTGTACAAGACTTAGCTAGTAGTTTAGATAAAGGTAAACAGGTGGACCTTATAT
>KZ880110.1:0-11428 GCA_003456935.1 Machilis hrabei
TTATGTTAGTGTCAGCTTGAGAAAAATATAATTTAGGCCTACCCTTAAAAAATGTAATTGTCTGTCTGGTATAGTACTTTGAAAAATGGATTTTTTTCTAAATGCAACAAAAGCATGTTTTTTNAATCAAAATTAATAAAAGCACAATATCCCCAAAAACTAGATTTTTCTGACACTGACTTGTTGAAGCAGGATAAACATAACACATCACTTAACACATCACAGTAAAAATCCTTGCCTCAGTCTGGAACATCACAAAATACCAGCAAACGTTTCACGTCATCACTTTTTTCTTTGACACCATATTCACCTTGGGCAATATATNAGCATCAGACATTGCCTGTGCATTTTTACCCCCTTTCTAAGCAGATAACAAGTAACTAACCTGCCTGAAAAAGAANGATACAGAAACCGAAAAACTCCCCCTCGTTTTTTGTAAACAATGACACGAGTTTCTGAAATTTTAAAAGGCATCTTTGATTTCAAAATCATTTTGCTTGCCTTTTTTAGGTCACAAAAATATAAATCTTTGTTCAACTGAAAAACTGTTCCACTTTTTTTTTTAAATAGTATGGTACTCCGAATGTGAGATGATGTCCTCTTTCTTCCTATTCTCATGCTCGATTCTGCCAAAGACGCAATCACGAGGCATCAAAATCGTGTTTTTATTCTGGCTAGCACACGAGTCAGAATAGATATGTATATTGGTTGGTTTGTCAGTAAAATCTGAGTTATTTGCAATACTCGAATCCAATTTTTTTAGAAACTGAAGTACACATGATGCAACCTTTTTTGCACCTCTATGGGCTTTTGTTTCAAGCCACATGTAGTGGCAACAGTTTTTTTGTTTTTATTCCTGATTTTTTTTGTGCATCTTCACGGTTAAATTGTGAAACCACAATTCTCGAAAATATTTTATGTAACTTATACTGTACCCTGTTTTGATATTTTNGCTATAACAAAACAAGGAACTACACTTAAGGCNGATCCCTAATAGGGCGAGCAACGCGAGCGATGCGGAGTGTCGTCATTCTTGTTGTGAGCGTTTGGCCGATGACCAGCTGCCTCAATAAGAGGACGAACACTGGGGCGATTTTATCAGCGCTGCGTGATTTTCTTGTTTTTAATCACCCAAGATAAACGTCGATTGTCATTAAATCTAGTCCACAAAGACCTGTTTCGTTAATATGCACATGATCTGAGGTCAAATGCACAAAAAATAAGGGGAGAAGGAACAATGAAATATTGCACAAATAGGAAAAGAACTACTACCATGCATTACAGAGTAAATACAACGGACAACAATAGAGGGAAAAGNAAAATTATTCAATGGAATGCTAGGAGCTTAGGTACCAACAGTGGCGAATTATTAAGGAACTACATATGCAGAAACCCAGTGCTATATAATAGTGGCATTATGTTAAACTTGGACAAAATGAGCAAATGCAGTTCAAATAAAAGACTATCAGTGACACAATATGTAGGACCAGATAGACAATATCACAACGGTAGAGAACACTTTTAAAAAAAATGGGGCAGAATAGGACAAGTATAGTAGTCCTTCGTCCATAATGAAGAAGAAGAAGAAGTCTTCAATAGAGAGCCTGCCCAGTGAATGGTAGATCGCACGCGATCAGGCGACAGAGTTGAAATTTTCAACGCCTGGGCCAGTGGAAATTGCAAGTGTTTAGTCGCGAGCGTTTTCAAAATTCCTTCACCGGATTGGGTAAAAATTAATGCCGTTATAAGTGAGGTCAGATCGCTCGCCCTATTGGGGATACGCCTTTAGGGTGGCAGTTCATGAAAACACTTGAAGGGTTCAGGGGAAGAAGGCGGAAGGTAATTTTTGGTTTTGCTATAAATTTTGATGTATTATAATGCACATGGTGATGAAAATCTGTAAAATAAAATTTAACAAAATTAGTAATGCAGTAAATATTGCAACAATCTTCATTACTCATGTAAATTATAATAAAACATACTTACATTCAACAGAAAGATGACGTGCGCCACAATCTTTCTTGCCTTTTTTGGGGGGGGGGGATTCTTTGGAGTATTACAATTTGTATGCGGACATTCAAGTTTCGGCCTTTGTTTGGAAATCCGCATATATCTTGTGGAGTGATTTATTGGTGTGTCGTGAGACCTGCCCGTGTCATTAATGCCCACTTTTGTTCAACTGTCTCAACAGGTGTACTGAATTCACCTTCTTCAATCATCTGTACTAATGCTTTTGTGTTATCCATTATACATGTGCTTAAAATATTACTGTAATACACAAGAAAAACACTAAAACTTGTCTATCAGTCTGACAACGTGACTGTGAACTAAATTCCTTTGTTCCGTTCGTGCTCACAACAGATAGAGAGAGAGAAGTGTGAAGCATCCTGGGTAATCCCAGGCACGGAAGATATTGAGTTTTGGGAAACNGCTGTTGCTTTTGTTGAGTTTTGCAAAATCTTTCAGTTTTCAAGCCTCAATAACATCGCTAATATTGAGTTTATACAGGATCTCAACAGTCTATGTGGTAGAGGACTAAAAAATTGATATTAATACATGTATAACTCATTTTTGTGTTTTTTGCTTTTGTNGAGTTTTGAAAAAACTGTCCTCAATTATGTGGAAGTGAAAATGTTGAGTTAAAAACTGTGTCACTCCAGACTTAACATTAATCCAAACTGGATATCCACCTTACCATTTTTCTGACTTAAGGGTGTTGGCTACAGCCAGGGCAAAAATCACGCTCCCCGAGAACAAACAATTTAATTTCTGACTTAATCTTGAGCAAATCTGGGAAAGTAATCCACGAGACATAGAGCAAAGCCTTGCGTTTATTTTGGTGTAAAGTTTTCTAAAAATAATTAAAATATAATATGTGTAATTAGGTGCAGCAGATTTTTTTGTGGATATTGACGTCATGTGAACTTTTCTCGCTGTCGATATGACGTCATTTTTCCGGCTGCATGGTTGTCTTCTGTTTTTTATTTATTGGTTGCGGAATATGCCGAGCCGAGACTTCCGTTTTTGTTGTTTTTTGGGAATAATGCAAACATGCATGCTGTTGCACCATCCTAACCAGCAGTTAGACCATTTGAAGACTTGTGAGGTTGGCACCATTCATTTCCATTTCACAACAATCTCTCTCTTCCTGTTTAATATAAAGTATTTTATTTCAATATCATATTATTGACTTTGCCATCGAAATGATAGTTGTGGCCAGCTGGTTACATCGGTGACCAAAAAAGTTGAAGAAATCTCTGCTCAAGAGACGTACTTTTTGCGGCTTCTAGAAACTACGACGTGAACTGGATACGTACGCTGATTGGACACCCGAGTCAGGTGCATGAAATCGGCCGCACAGCCGATATTGTCGCTGTGCTTGAGGATTCCCAACCTCACGACACCGGCCGCAAACATTGGTGAGGTTGGGTTATCCACCTTTACAAGGCTATGCATAGACCTGTATTTGAATAAGTGTAATAATAATCCGTGTATGATGCTGATAAGCTCGACATATTACACTTTTTTGTTATCCCTTTATAGAATGACTTCAAAATATTTCATGAAAATTAACTTGGGAAAAATGATTTTTCGAAAATTATTTGATAGGAAAATCACAGGCGATTTAATCAGTATGAGATTAAATAGTTTATCTTGCAACACAATGTATATGTAAAGTTGTATTTGATGGCAAATAAGGATGGATCAAATTCAAAAGTAATTATTTTGTATTCTTACAGCATTCTTCAGCATCGCTTATCATTTTACTGGAATATGAAAACTGCTTGTCAGAACAATTTTGTGGGGTTGGGGACTTCTGTTGACTAATAACTTTTAATTGGAAGTACGGACCTAATGTACACGAGTGCCAGTAGTGCATTTCAAAAACCCCACATAGATAATTACAGGTCTTTGTGTCAATATTGGAGTGCTAGATAAAAACTGTGGACACCAAAGTCAATTGCAGAACTTATTGCTCTTGGCTATTTCACGTCACAAACAGTTGTGTTATAATAAGTTGTTGTTTTTATAATACATACCAAAGTGAGAGATTTTGTTAATGCATATAGCCCACATGCTTTTGATGTCACTGGATGTTTCTTAAGTCTTGGGTAGAGGTGTATATATGCAATTCTTTTTTGTGACTTTTTTATCTATTGTTCTTTACTCAAAGAGTAACATCTCTTTTTTATCAGTCTTCAAGACCAGTGCACCTCAGAATTTGGACATTACCGCAGGATCATAACATATATTCTCAATGTTTAGCATTACTTGTGCAAGTAATCATATTAGCAGCTTCCCAGTAACCCGCACGGGTGAGAATATTTGAGGACTAATAATAGGAATATAATACTCCTCGAGTAAATTTGAACAGTCCTCAAGACCAACACTCCGGAGAACTTGTTCTTTTTTTATCCTTTATGGGTAAAAGAAAAACTATTTGAAAACAATAACATAGCTGGAAGTTCAGGCCTATTAAGTTAAGCAAAGTTTAGATAACCAAGTTTCTACCGTAATTGTGAATAATGAATAAAAGTTGTTTTGTTTTTCAGGTCAGGAGCTTCAGCTCTTCTGCCATCAGCCGGCAGCTGGTGAAGGTAAGCTCAGAGATTCATGTGTTGTAAATGTTTAAGGCACTTGTTCTGTTTCAGGTGTCATGTAAAGATGTAAACACTGTAGTCGTGAATAAATTAGAACTGCTGAGAAACACACTTTCTTAGTTGCAGAATTTACCCCATATTTTGGTATATTTGCAGTGTTTCTGAATTCAGTTTTTAAAACTAAATAAACTGTCATAATATACATGTATTATATACCAATAGAAAGGTAGTTGGTTCATTTATGTGATACTTAATTTTATTTTCTGTTGAAATACGTTAATAAGAAATATAATTAATAATAAATCATGAATATGAAAAATTGCAAAAAGTAAAATTAAAAGTTATAAAAAAAATTATTTTATTATTTTACATTTGGGAATCTTTTTAAAATGTCTTTGTCGTATATATATATATATATATATATCATGATTCTAGAAGGTCTTATAGTCCCACTGTTATGACATCTCAGGTCTAATGGAGACCCCATCCGCGTCGATATCACGCTTCAGGATAACTGAATTTTGAATTTTGCCACTCAGCCGACACATAGCCGGAGGTGGGATCTTTTACATCGAACACTTATCGATGGGACCCGCCTTTAACGTGCCTCCCGGAACACGCCTATGATNATACCTTGATGTGGAGTGCTTCACAGGCAGACTCATAGGATAACCCTTTTATACCCAGGGCTAGGAGCCAGCCCCGGGGTTTGAACCCGGGACCTCCCGATCAGGAGGCGAGCANTCTAACTACTAGGCCAACCTGTCGGTCATTTTCACAATATCTACAAATTTCAATGAAATGTGATGAAAGTAGGCCGAAGATATTTGGGTTGTCTGAGTTATAGACTGAACAGTTTTGTAATTTTTTTAATATAAGGTCAAAAGTCTTAATTTTTTTTTCAAAGAGAAGTGACACCATTACCCACTTGTAGGCTAACATCCAAAAAATCTGCAAGAAACAATCTCTGGACATGACGTCCTGAAAAAGTCTAGTAGGCCTATCTGAAACCCAGTCATTTATGTTGTGCATATTTACAAAGCCCATGTTCTTAGTTACACCCAAAAAATGGTCAGTCCTCTTTTTCCATATTGATCTTGGGCTCAGCTGTTTCACATCAGTTTTGGTTGTGCATATCTGTTTATTTCAGTGACAATATTGTTCATTAACACATCATTAAAAATAACACAAAAAATTTGCTAGGTCTAGCATTTGTTGGTAAATTACTTTTTGGACCATAATTTTTTGTAAAATCAAAAACATTAGTTTTTTTTATCATTTTGATAAGTTATAAACAACCAGACATCAACAACACGATTCTGATTGGCATTGCCATCAGAGCTTTCACCATTAGAAATGCCACTTTCACTTGCCACCAATGCACTAAAATCACTCGCCANTGTCCAGATTANTGTTGAAAACCATTATTTCTATATCTTCATCCCTAATAAATATTTGTGCATCACTTTGGACACTTGAAGGACCCGNCACACTGTTTTGGTCATCCATATTTATTGTATGTTTACCTTCGACTGTTTTAGTTAATTCATAGTTCCGTAAAAGTTCCCAATTTCATTAAAAGATGGCAGCACAAGCGTGCACCAAGGCTATGCGGTTATGAATCNACATACGACTCAATAACAACCTAAAATTCAGCTTGTCGGTTATAATCGACATTCACTATATCTTTATTTCCTATCCTAACAAAACTTATTCAACTGTAATGTTTTTTTTAAATCATCTTTTTGTAGCGAACATAAGGATTTTCTCTAAAGTCTTCGAGCAACATTTAAATTAGTTTCACAGTTCTCTTTTAATTTAAATTCTCACAAGTGGTAAAATTCAACAGCATTTGTCATTTCATGGTGTATGCAGGAATATTAAAACTGCATGTCAAAACTGTTTTGTGGTGTTGGAAACTGCTGATAACTGACAATTTTTAGCACTAACCTGTTCATGAATGTATTGTTGTTGTGGTTTTTTTTAATATTTTTTTTTTCCACATTTGTCAATAGTGCATTTCAAAAACCCCACATAGATGCTTATGTCTGTGTGTCAATATTGGAATGCTAGATAAAAATTGTGGACACCAAGGTCAATAGCAGAACTTGTTACTATTGGCTATTTCACGTCACAAACATATGTGATTTTTAAGTTGTTTTTTTTAATAATGTGTACCAGAAACAGATATTTTTGTGCATCCATGTTTGCGATTGAGTACCAGAAAAAAAAATCTTAGTGGGTTATTATCCTGATCCTGTTTCGTTCTTAAAACAACAATAGTGTTCCCCTATTCCCCTCCCAGGATAACTAATAAACTTGTCAAAATGTTTCCCATATTTGCATTATATTTTCTCAGTTAGTTCTGCCACTGTTTAAGAAATATGCATATTATATTTACGAGACATTAGTAGGATCAAAGAAGAGGTTACTGAATTTTACATCCATCTTCTTCTGTATCTTACCCTGCAATCACCATAATGGTATGTTGTAGGGGTCGTGCAGCACTATACGTTATGCATCCGAGTTTAAGCTATTCCAATCTCGAATCGTTCTGGGGGGAAAAAGTATCAAAAGTATGTTTTAAATTATATTGGAAACTGGAACAGGCTTCCATTATTAAAATGATAAAAAAGACAATTTACCTTGTAGTGAGTAAAATCCCCAATATTTCGCCTAGTAACCCCTTCTAGGCATCTTGAGGTGTTGACATTTCATTTCATGACCTTAACATGTTCGCCGTGGCTGTGCTGGAATCCACCGCTGAGGAACTGTCATGTTGCAATTAAAAAATGTTAAAACTACACGTCACAAACTTGTTAAAACCTAAGGGGCCCCTTAATACACAGGAACCAGGGGATCAAGCCCAAACCACGAGAAACAGCTTCAAATCATCATGCCTCCACCACCAGACTTCATACTTGGTACAATACAGTTGGGTATGTATCATTCACCCGGCATTCTCCACACCCATCGGACTGCCAGATAGTGTAACGTGATTCGTCGCTCCATAACACACGTCACCATTGCTCAAGACTCCACAGTCGTCGAGCTTTACACCACTGTAAGCGACACTTGGCATTGGTTGCGCTAATGTTCGGTTTATATGCAGCTGCTCGGCCATGAAAACCCATAGTTCGGCGCTCCCGGCGAATAGTCATTGTGCTGACGTTACATCCGGAGGCATTTGGAATTCTTTACGAATGTGTTTTCTGCCGATTCCATACAGTTTNCTTTCACAGCACTCTATGGCGCCTATCTGTCAGAGAAAATGGTCGACCAGATCTTGGTTGAACAGTCGTAGCCCCTACTAGTTTCCACTTCACAATGACATCATTTAAGGTGGAATGGAGCACATGTAAGATTGCAAAAATTTCACGAACAGATTTTCCACAACAGAAACAACCAATCACTTCACCGCATTGAAAGTCGTTTAGTTCGAGTGTTCCTCCCATTTTACATTTTCAGCTTTGCAATGAGGTCTGCGGACTCGCCTGCATCCTTTTATGCTTTGTGTGAGCTCGCACTGTGACGTCAATGGCAAAATCTACTACTTTGTATGGGTGTCCAGATACTTTTGATCATATAGTGTACATAGTAAGGTTCCCTGTGAAACTGATCTAATATTTCAGATACACTATCCATCCTCTCGTACTGGCCTAAAAAATCTAGGTGCCCTATGTTGTACTGACTAAACGAGATTTTTTTAACCTTCAGACGAGTCCAAAACGCTGCTACAGTATTGGATGATAAGAAGTACTAATGTATTTTACGCAGTTCTTTTTCTCTTGTTGTGGACATCGGACAAAGACACTGGAGAAATCAAAGAGTACATAATGCCTTACCTTAGATATAACTTACGTGAGAATTCCACAAAAGGTCATCACTAATAATAGCGCCAATGTTTGTCTTCAGTTTTGGATGAATGTGTATTTATACAAATACTTGTGTGACTTTTGTAGTCTTTTAGAATTCTTAAATGCACCTTCTGAATCTGTGATTTGGTTTTCTTTTAGCCTCCAATCCAGTTGTTTGGTCTTGATGGTCGCTATGCCACTGCTTTGTATTCGGCTGCCACCAAGCAGAAGCAGCTGGATGCTGTGGAAAAGGAACTCATTAGCATTCAGGTGAGTTTAATTTTTCTTATTAGTTTATGTAGTGGTGTAACAACGTTTAACACAAATGTGTTACCAGTGCTTCTAACCTTTAGCTGACCTGTTAGGTCAGTTTTGGGTTGTGCTTCACATTTGCAGTTATTGGTCAGTGGTGCTGATTGTGTAAATGTATACCGGTATATGTCTCTGCATAAATTACTAGTCAGTATTTGTAGCATGAAGCCCGGTACACTGATTTGTTTACAAGTACAATCCATGTCGCTCATTTATCGAACCTCGAATTAACTTTATTATTGTTCCGATTTTACATTTAGTCAATTGCTGCAGTGCATTTGTGGAGTTGCTTAACTTTTGTCGGATACTGTAGCTGGAAATATTAGAAAAATCAACTGTTTACAGTGTTATCTAATACCTCAAGGGAGTTACGTGGGAAGTTGCAGTAGGACTAAAGAAAACGGTTTATACAAAGTGAACACTGGAATTTTATACGTGTTAGACTACTCTTTTCGGTCTTGGTACAGCCTTTAGCAAGAGTAACCAACACCAGGATATGTTCAAATGCCATAACTTTCTCAACTAAACATTAGCCTGGGGACTTTGTATTGTCTGTGTGCAGTTGGCAATGACCATAATTTGAACATTACTTTTGATGCTTTATTGCTTCAAGCTTTGCCATGATAACATATTTGAGAAAACGTTTTGCCGTTTTTGTTCAGAAATAAATGAGCTTGAAAAATACTGACCTCTGGGATTGTGTTGTAATAAGAATTTGTCTTTGAACAGAATATTTCTTACTAAAATTAGTATGTTTTTTTTTCTTATTTGAATTTATGTGGATAACGATTTAGTTTTCATCAATTTAGAGCTTTAGTAATGTGTTAATTCTGGACTCCATTGCAGGACCAGGTAAAAAAGAATCCCAAAATTGGGGAATTTATGGCAGATCCAACAATAAAACGGAGTCTGAAAATGGAAGCTCTCCAGTCTGTTCTTACAAAGAGTAAAACATCAAGTTCCACTACCAATCTTATAGGTAAGTGTAAATTTAAATCAAATTGACATCATGCTAGGTGAATTAGTAGGGTACATACACAATGCTGTTATGGTTGCTACTGTGTATGTTTTTGACCCACAAATCTGCCATAGGTTCATGGCAACTTGCGTGTCGTAATGACGTTTTAGAATGGTTGAATTTTGCTATACATTTGATAAGTAGTCAGTAGTGGGTTATTTTATGTCTGATGCCAAGTAGTGAAACCCCACAGCTCTCCTAGAAGACATCTCCGATCGGAACTTAACATTGTGAAGGAAAGGGCAGATCCCATTATTTGAGTTTTTCATTATTACGATACAGTGACCCTATATCCCAAGAAGGGGCTGAGAGTTTCCAGCTAACCCTTAATGAGTTTCAGACTGCCATTGCCTAAATTCAGTCAAACCTTTGAGCTGGTTTCCAGACAGGCAAGGCTTATTTCTCAACAGCTCTTACCTTNAGTTCATGGTGACCTTCCTGAATTTAATACTGAACTGCCTGCATATCACCTTACCTCTCGTCAAATGAACGTCTATAAATTCATCTCTTCCTGGTGGAATGTTGTTGCAGCTGAAAATAAGAATGTCTTGGGCTTAAATTAAGATTATTTTTTTACTGTGGGCTTTTATTTTTTGTATTTTTGTGCTTGATACTTTGCTTCATAATTATGGCAAAATATTTCAAAAACAAAAAAAAAAAGAGTTGTTGGCAAACAGTTGACAATTAAATGGATGTGCACTTAAAAAGTGTTTATCTTCAAAAAATAAATATGATACTAGGTTTTAAAATCAGTATTTAATTTAAAATGGAATCATTGTATGAAATATCTAATTTAAAATTAGGAAGGTTCAAGGTTTACATGAATATTTGATCTCCTATGAAAATATGAAGGCGATGTACTGTCTTTTTAATAAATTCTGGTAGACTGCATGAAATATTTAAAACTACACCAAGTATTTTAAAACGTTCATACTTAAAGGGACTGTCAACGTTTTATGCATTTCTCAGTGTAGATATCATTGATATGTATATAACAGGAGAAGTTTACCTGTGTAAACCTTACTTGTTAGACATGTAAGGGCACAACAGTGTATTGGAAAATTCTATCAAAAAGTGAGCTGCTTGCAAGCTTTTTTGTGTTGGCACACAAGAACACCATTGTCAGTTGTTATGTTATTAAGTTTTCTTACCATTAACCTGTGTGGAAAAAATGCCAGGCCACATAACTATTCTTTACTTACCAAAAATGTAATATGAATGTTTTTTCTCTGTANTTTATTCAAGTGCTTAAGATTTNCTTGTGATCAATTCCATTTATGTTCGTTTCAGTTATGCTAGCCGAGAATGGTCGCCTGAAGAAGCTGGATGGAATTGTGAATGCATTTCGCACCATCATGGCAGCCCACCGAGGTGAAGTCGTTTGTGAAGTGACCACGTCAAAGGTAGTGTATTATAATCTGAAAACNGTTGNNAAAAATACTGGAGGTGGACAGGTTTGTAGCTTGCAGAACACTTATGGTGGTGTAGGTTTTAATTCCTGCCAAGAAGTCTGGGTGTTACTCACATACCTGCCAACTTTTACGATAAAAACGTAATTTGTACGATTTTTTAACTTGAATACGATTTTCCGATTTGTAGTTTTTTTGTTACGATTTTCCTTCTCTCTCTCTCTTTTTTTT
>KZ880143.1:0-12908 GCA_003456935.1 Machilis hrabei
GTGCATTAATAAATATGCCTGTCACAGGGTTGCTTGGGTTTTCTTTTATGATTCCTACAAACAAAATATCCATTATGGATACTCTTTCAGTTGTATATAACAAATTTTTCATAAATCCTTCGGTTGTCGAAATATTACTGGGTTGCCATGACTTACTCCCCAACCCTCGTATAATTTCCAAGTGTCTTGTCTGTCTGTTGTCACGCTTTGTTTAAGGATTTCCCGGAGGATGTAAGACATGCAAATTTTAATTTTTTTTTCGGGGTTGTTGAGTCCGGGGAAAATAGAGAATTGTACGTACCTTTACTCCTTTCATGCGAATTCATGTAGCAACATTTATAAGGACTTCACGAAAGAGTTGTTGACACCGGGAATATTGTTGAATTCTAAGTACCTTTGCTCCTTTCTTGTGCATTCATGAAGGTAAATGTACAACAGGGACTTCCCGGAGGAATTAAGAGTTGAAAATATGTACTCTGATATTTTCGGGGTCTTTGAGTCCAAACTTACACATACAAGTAAATTTGAGCTTGAGCCATACTGAATTGTACTCAGGTATTTTTGGTGTCTCCCAAATCATATTTGAAGTCAAGTTAAAAATGCATGTACTCATCGGAAATTGAACGTGTCAAACCTGTTAGAATTTAAACTTCAATTAGATGAAGTACACTGCTGGTAGAGAGAGAAACCATTGTTGTTCAGATATCCCGTGCTAAATTGTGTCTTTGTATGCAGTTTTTTAGAGTTTCAAATATCCGACGTACAAAAGTTCTAATTTTGAGCTTAATTGAATACTTGAGGTGTGGTTCCAACTTAAAAAACAAAACAAAATTGTTTTAAGTGGACTAGACTTTGAGATGCAAGTTCAGAATGTGTTTGAACTAATAGATTCACATTTACGAATTAAATACCAACTAGTGTCAGTATTGTTTTACTAGTGTAGGGGCTTATGTTGCAAAGCCAAGGCCCGTGGGCATCGAATGTTAATTCTTGGCACCAGGGATATTTTTTAAGAGAAGCTTATTGTGATCCAAAAATATTATGGTGCCATTTTTTCGTGACACTAAATATATTTTTCAACGCCATTTGTGAACCACCTCTAATTTGGAATTTTTCCGATAATTTATTTTCGTATTTTGTGTTTGTTCCTAATATATTGTTTGTTCCTATAACAAACATAGGCATGTAATCCATCAAATGAAAGGTAAATAGGCCTAGATTATGATTATCATGTGGTTAAGTACACTTTTTGGTAATTTATCATTGTTGCAACGTTTTTGAAGCATAGTGGCCTTGGCCCTGTAACATAAGCCCCTACACATAACTATAATTTTAATAAACCAGTTTTTAAATACCACCATATCAACTAATAAGTTTACAAAGATTCCGAACGTCAAATTAGTTTTATTAAGATGAAAGTACAAACTTTGTGTTATGTACTGTGTTCATTACACAATGAACAGAAGTTAAGCATTTAAACGTCTACAGCAATACATGTAATTGTTCATGTAGTGTTATTAAGCAAGTGCACTAGATTTGCATTTCCATATCGTCTTCCATCTCTGCTTCGTCATCGGTGCTGTCATACGCGTCATTCTGTCCATGTTTGTTGTTCGGATTTGCACAGCTGTCGATATCCGCATCACATGCACATAACGCTGTACATGCCAAGGAATGTTTCTTACAAGAACAAGCTTCAGTGGAGCAGCGGCTTCTTCCACATCCACATTTGACCAGCTCGACAACGGTGGAAGATCAGAAACTTTTGGCACATACTCATTGTTTTCTTCGTTCCATCCATAGTTGGTGGGCGATGGCAAATTAGGATTTTGTGTGTCTGCAAGCAACCAGATAATTGCCTAGTAGTGGGCTCTCAGAATGTGTTCTTTGAGTGCTGCTTTTGTACGGCAGAGTTTCTCCGCCTCTGCCTGGTGCTTTTTAAACAAATACCAGCGCAGTTGTCCCAAGTCTTTGATGTTGACACTTGGTGCAAACAATAAGCACACAAACTCCTCTAGACCTTGATTAACTGCAGTGGAGGGTTAGAGTGTCTGTCCCAATTGCGCGAATGCTTCCTGAATGTCGTGGCTTACCTTTTGGAATAAATTCCAGCAAGTTTGTTATCTTTACCAGCTATTCGTCCTGTGGTATCCGAGCCTGTGAAAGCATGGAATCCTATCAGACCAGCTACAACATTCTTATCAAGTGCTTGATGTATCGGCTGCAGTTTCACAAGACATCTCTTGCCGCCTGTTCCCACTATCATGGATACGTTGTTGCCCATGAGATGTAGCTTTTGTAAAGCTTACACAAACACGACTGCGTCAGGTGACATGATGAGGATGCGAGTCTAGAGGCACTTACCGCATGAAGGATTAGAAGCGTATCTGCCTCCTCTTGGTTGCTTTTGAGATGATCAACTGTCATCCCGTTGGAGGCAGCACCCTCTTTAGTAGCCACAATGACTGATTTGGTGCTGTCCTTGTAGAAGTGAAGGACCTTCTTCGTCAGGTAAGTTGTCAGTTGGTCTTTGTAGTCAGGGTTACTCAAGAAGCGATTTAGTGGCATGTTAAATTGTGCCTTATCATTCACATCATACTTGTAACAGACAGCCTGCTTGCCTTGCCTACGAATTCTTGTTCTAGCCTTCAAGGATTTCTTAATGTCGTATCGATCAAAGACAACATGTACAAGTGTGTAGTTTTTAGATTTACTGTCTATTGCTCTGACATAAGCGTGTGCTATCTCGAGGCATGTTTTGCTTTGTTGCCCTGTTAATTCGTGAACTACGGCTATGCCATCCAATATGATTGCCTTTCTATTGGTTTCCAATGTCATCGGCTGTGGAACATCAGTCCTCTCTGTGTGCAGCGTCAGTAGATTGTGGTCACCTGTGTTCTGAGTTTCTGGGTCATCTTGTCGTAAGTCTTTCTCCATGTTCTCTTGCAAGCTGTCAGATTTATCTGCACCTAGTGATTCAAGCAAAGCCATGAGTTTCCTCTTGTCTGTACATGGGAGCAATGATCCGTCCGCCGCCAAAATGGACCTGGGGACACACGAAAACTCATGGCGCCCAATAAGGTGTGGCAGATTCAGCTCATCACGTGTGCGTGCAATTATCAGCAGTCGATCAAAGAGCGACCTTGTTTGTTTCAGCTCAATCTCCTTCGTCGGTAGGCTGATCTTCACGCTTTTGGAGGTATCCGTCTACGTCAACAGTTTCACCTTGGTCATTTTGTCCCACATATTCTTTTCACCAACAATTCGTTCCTTGACAAACGTCGTGTAGCACTCTTGGCCAATTTGTATACTCTGTAGTATATCACGTTGAACAGGCTCTGGCATCACAGCCTTAGTGACGAAGTTCTTGAGACACAGGTCTTCCTGCTGGAAAGGATTGCACTCTACCATCACTGATTTCATCGTCTGGATGTCGCGTTCATGCCGCTCTGTTNATGGGTTCCCTATCTCGAATTGCTCCTAACCCCCTCCCCCATCTGTGATTTCATTTTGTACCTCTTATTTCCGAACACCCTGTATATTATGACATTTGATGCTGTGAATGTCACTAAAACATGGGCGAATTTCTCAGAATGGGGCTACAAAGCATTTTTGTGTACAATTTTTTTTTTACATTTTTAATTTAAAAAAATCAACATCTACAGTTATTAAGATTGAAATATTTTAATATGGGTGTATCTCGTGAACAGATAATCGGTAAATGTAAGTTCGTACTATTAAAGAACTGATCATGAATTGCAGCAGATAACAGTCTTTCAGACAATACGTTAGTTAAGGTTTATTTCTCGTGTGTCAGTTTTCCCCAACCTTGGTAATTTGAGANAATGATTTCGAAAACCTTAGCCTGATCAAGTGTTAGCCCTGGTGCAGTTTCGAAGCGTGAGGTATTATCTACTATGGGCTACCAAATATAAGACAAAATATAGATGTTAGTTTTAAAGTTCAAGTCTTGTCTTGTCTCTAAAAATGTTAACCAAAGTGTTCTCCACCTTATTATTTCAAACAACACACTCTCCAACTGTGATTCGCTTTCTATATGAGGCAGTACCCTCTCCTCTGATTTTTCTTGGCATGACTATGTTTCTGACATAGCTAAAGCTGCTTCCAAAGATTAGAANTTGTTTTCCGTTCCACGAAATACTTTACCGCAGAGCAACTCTTAACTCTTTACAGATAACAAGTTTGTTTTATTTAAAATATTGTTCGCACATATGTGGTGGCGGCCTAAAAAAACATATCAATCTCCTCGACTCGATACAAAGGTGAACTTTTTGTTTGGTTATTGACCCATCCCCGACTAGCTCTTTACACTGTCTCTCACATCGTCGTGCAGTGTCCGGCCTTTCCCTGTTTTACTGTTATTTTCACGGTCACTGCTCTACTGAGCTCGCAGCTTTGGTTGCTCCTGATGCTACCATATTTGTGCCAATAGGCAAAGTGACTCGTATCATGGGCTGACTCAACGGAACAGCCTCATACACATTCATCGAGTTTCCAAACTCTGGAACGCTCTACCGTGATCAACTTACAATCTTCAAATCGAAGATCCATAAACACTTACTTTCTTCTATGTTCACTTTTGGCACTCACGGTGCTTGTTCATAAGTTGCTTCACATGCAAAAAAAACAACAACAATAATCATAAAATATGAAAGTTAAAATCGTCCAACTTGACGGTTTATTAATTTTTTTAGACATTAGCTTCAATTTATTNTGGGTGTAAGGAATTTCTGTTGATGAGCTCCAACATTGTTATTAACCTTACTTTATCGGTACACATTGTCAATGCTCCTATAAACAGTTCTTTATAATTAACTATTTAATGAATAGCCTGTAAAACGAGCTGAATACTTTGCGTTCTTGGCAGTGTGTCGGTAAATCAAAAGGCTGCTACTGTAGCTGTAAATCGTTGACTGGGCGGGAACAGTCGTGTCTTGCCGGAGCAGGTGTCGGCCAAAAGTGTAGATGGTATCAGTATATTTCCCCGTTTAACAGTTATTTGCATGTAGCAATTGCAAGACGCTTTAAATAATGTGAGGCTTCCTTGTCTCTTAAATTATAACTGTTACCATCATCATAATAATAATTGTTGNCGGGTTGTGGAGGCAGTCTTGTACCACAAGTCTGACTCCAATTTGCAAAAACCGGCTTTGCGTAGCCAGTTCCAAGCTATTTGCACATTGTTTTAGTTGAAACGGAATTCATTATGGTAGAATTAGCACGCGAATGAGGCAGATTTGACTTGTTTGGTTTGCAAGTAATATTGCTACAGATGTTTGGGTGTGATATTTTATCATGTGAAACAGTGTAATCCATTATATATGTTTGTGTTTTGAGTAAGTTTGATGGTTTAATTACACGGTGCGTGAGTAAAAACTACTAGTAGTAATTACTGTGTACAGAGAAGGCTGACCATCGGAGGAGTTGGTCTTAAGTTTTAGTGGCATCGTTTCCGCGGGGTTATTAATAACTCTTTGAAGCTGAAAGGCAGTTGAAACTTGAGAACAGGTTTCTTAAAATTTGTACCGGTATTCGTGTGTGATTTGCGCAAAGCAGTAATTAGTTAGTTTTTGGCGTTGGTTCAATTAACTGTGTGTNTCTCGCAACCGCGCAGTGATTATCTGGGGTTATACATGAGTAGTCTACACTATATTATAAATTTTATTCCGT
Organism: Machilis hrabei; assembly: GCA_003456935.1. NCBI lineage: Eukaryota > Metazoa > Arthropoda > Insecta > Archaeognatha > Machilidae > Machilis > Machilis hrabei. Next base: position 5,692 of record KZ880143.1, read on the forward strand.
TGAATACAGTGGTGATAAACCGTAGGCATATTGGAAATGATTGTATATCCTATTTATACTTTACGCCATACATATCAATCAATTTTGGCATCATTAATGTAATATAGTAATTGCAGGCTGCTAATTTTTATTTTTTGGCGTTTAATTTCGTTTAAGTACTGCTCTTTTTTTTAACGTAGCGGGCACTCGGAAGTTATTTATAATTGCATTTACTTTATGCGTATTTAATTTAATCAGCTGAACTATTTATTATCGAAAAGGCTGGCGACACTCTATGCACTTTTTTTTTTTTGTACTTGATTTTGTCGCACGAAAATACTTGTCCAAAGAAGGGCTAAATATGTATTGTTTATATTTGGTTGAAAAAAACTCTACAATAAAAGCCAGCAATGGAACAGAATCAGAGAATCAGAGAGTACAGTTTCGGCATCTACTGAAATTCAACTCAGAGCCTGAGTATGTTTCAGTGTTACGACAAAGGTGACGTTTTCGTACGACTCAAGNAATGTCACAGGACTGACCGATTTAATTGGAATTAGGCGTTGTAAAACGGTTTTTGTTATTTTAAGTTACGTTTGCCAAAGTGATTATTTTATTATAGTCCTAATTTTCTTAAATTCAAGTACTTTAGCATACGTATAAACTACAAATACGATGCATCACGAGAAAATACGATTTCAATATATAGATTCAAGCTCAAATTTCACATTAGGACTGTCAAACATTGTGTGTAATTTTTTGTTAGTAGTGTTTTCTTGTTTCAATATAGCTCAGATACTATTTCTAGCCAGATGAAACATTTTGGCATTTTTAATTGCTAAATATGGCGAGTGTAAAATAAATGCTTTTTAAAAATTAATTATATTTTTTACCCTTTATTTACATGGTGCCAGGGGTCTCCTAAATAAATAAAAATACTACAGTGGCGTCGCACCCACAAAAAGGTTGCGCACCACTGGTCTAACATATGAAAATGAGAATGAATACCATAGGGCTTACCTTTGAGGCTCTGTGAGGGTTAAAAACTAAACATCATTAATTTAGAAGGTAAGATTTTTAGTTTTTCTTTGGAACTAATTCTGGAGACCACTGCCTAACGTATTAACGGAAACCAAATGTAAACTAACAGCCGTGTAGTAAATTNTGCATTTTGAATTCTGTGTGTGTACATAGATTCAGTAGCTGTCCTTGTGATTAAAGGGTGGGATTCGAGTAATGTAATCTGTAGTATGTTTATGAAGATTTATAATCGAAAGTTGCCTCAAGTGAGGTTGTTTTCTCTTGAGGAATGCGTGGACGTTTGTGTGCCCAAGTTATCTGACAATGTAATCAGTGGGGGTCATGTGATGTGTCAGGTACAAATGACCGCTGTCCGATGAGGCGTCCTGGATTGCTAGATTAGCTCTCCTAATTAAACAACCTCCGGCAGACTCTATAGACAAATCACATCTCCACTGAGGGTCATTCAGATGGATGGATGCTCGCATGCGTTGGCTGAATGACAGACGGCATTATGGGCACCCTCGGGACACGGCTGTCACTGGATAATGTGTTGCTTTAAAATTAGGACAGCTTTTTGAAGTGGCTACTGTTTGGGCTAGTTAGCTCCTTTACCATGTACCGCGTTGAATTTGATGTCTTTAGAAGATGATATAGAATAAAATAATGGAAATATGGACCTTTAAAGATAATATTTACAAGGGTCACAAAAAGCAAATAATAGTCTGCTAAAATTGTATAGGATTATCTTTTCGTTCTTAGGCTCTTTACAGGAGCCGAGGACATATAAGTACTTTTGTTCCATTTACTAGATATACTTGATCGACAGAGCCCAAATGATAGTACAGCAATTAAGGAAGATTGTGAAACGGATATTGTTTTTTTTTTCAAAAGAAATAGGTAGTACCAGTGTACAACGTCATGTAAGCCAGTTACTAAATCTTTACGGTATAATCAAATCTACCAAGAAATTAATTGATCTTAATTTACTTCATGAAAATTATGAAATGAGATAATAGTAAGAACCCAGAATGTTATCCCAGGTCAGCCCTAACAGTGATGTTTGGAAAACATCATTCTAGTGCATAAATCACTATAGTTAACCTTTTGCCTCCCCGCCCCTTCAGACAGCCTTGTAACGTCCTTCCATACCTTTCAATAATTAAGTTATAGTGCAGGTTCCAGAATTCAATACTTTCAAGGTACGCCCAGGACAAGGATGTTCTACACTTGGACACCTGTGGATGTGCAGTGACCTTCCATCGACATACTGATTACACGCGTTTGTCGGTTTACCACTAGAAACAAGTGATTCAGGACACGGCGCTCATAAATGCTATTTCAAGGCAGCATCCCTAGACAGGCAGGAGATGGTCGTGGATGTAGCTGCACTGAGGGACAGAGGAATGGGCCTGATAATTTTCCGGGTGTTCTATGCACAAAGAGGCAGAGGAGGAAGGGCCGGGCGGTGCGTGCCACACAAGTTTTTCCGGTGTCCTGGTATCTAATATTGTCAGTTCAAAGTATACTCAGGTCATGATATGGATATTTGGAATAACTGCAGAGAGGGGCAGAAGATAGGAGGATATTATGTACCAATCTAGGTGCTTCCCATATTTGTTGCATGTGCACACGGACATAGGGAAGATTCAAGAGATTGAGCACCGAAGGCTTACCAATACGAAGCTTTACAGGGTTGTCGTGTGCACAGGGAAACAGAGGAAGAGAATCTGAGAGTGAGCACCAAAGGAATTACAGAAGTTTAGATGTGCGGTGAAGATGCATAAGGACTCGCAAAGAACAACTGATACGTGTTATTAAGTCGAGCAAGTAACAACAAATGGCTCTCGTCTACCAGCTAACTTTTCTCGTTATTCCAGTACAATTTCTTAAGATGCCTCAAGATGTAACAGATTTAAAAGTCATCAGCACTCAGCTCTAATATAGTATTCGGCGCTGCTAAAGTATTGAGATTGCATCAGCAGTTTAAGCAAGGCCAGAATACCGTCACAAACCCTNTACTTACTTCATACCACATAACTGTTACGGTTAAATAACCAAAGGCAAAGTGTGTTCCATTATACAGTAAATACCGTAAGAGTTTAACATTCGCCAGTGTTTTATGTCANAACAAACTTTGCCTTCAGTTTGTTAACCATAACTAATATGATATCAAGTATTTTCTGTCGGGCTTGCGAGACATTTCGCTTCCTCTCAAAAAGTGCTAATTTATTCACGATATTTCATAACAATATCAAAGAAAGTTTCGGATTTATTAATGCTGAATCTGAAACTTATAATGTGTATAATCTTACTCCTGATATAAACTAATATGGCCTCTTAACTAGCTGTATGAACTAACATAATGGTGTATCCAGGTATTTGTGGCGTTTTCATTAGCATTTAGTAGCAGGCAAAGTGAAAAGTGACAGGAAAGATAATATTGTGTAATAATGAAACTTTGGAACGCCTTTTAAAGTTGATATCATCCAATAGCATCACAATAGACTTCATTAATTTAGTTACAACTGTAATGTGGTACAACATATGTTCTACACTGCAACTTTTAGCGAACTAGAAGACAGTTTCCGGAGCTGAGAAGTGCTGACACATAAAGAACTAGACGCCACATATCATCAGTCATATTAAATAAAGACATAAGAGTTATGTACTGTGTCTAAGGAAGCTTCTGGTTGAGGCAGTTTTTTCTTCCGTCNTATTGTAAAATTGGTGTGTTGAAGGAGCAACGTGTTTCCACCAAGTTTTGTCACAGCGTGCCGAAACTGGTGCTACTTTTCGGCCATACATTATGATAGGTGATAAAACATCGGTGTATGGCTGCAAACATGAGGCAAAACCTCAGTCGAACTCAGCGAGGCAAATCCGGTCACATTGTCAAGACGTTGCTGGTTTCTTTCTTTGATGAAGAACATGTGCTATATACTGAATTTCTTACCCAATGCCAGACTTTAAATCAGGTTCTACACGTATGTACATTAAGAAACACCTTCAGCTACGTATACACCTCCTACAACAACTTGACAGATATTTGATTGGGTGGAAGTNTGAAGCTGTCTGCCGTATACATGTGCAGGCTAAGATTCCGTTCGTTTGAGGAAATCCCTTGTTGCGAGTGAATGTTTTGAATTTACAAACAACATTGAATCCATACAGTGTCGCTTTAAAAACTTAAAGCAGCAGTAGCACTTCTTCTAGTTGAAGGAAAAATGTCCGTAACTGTGGCCCAAAANGTGGTGTTTAGAAAGATACCAAATTCTCATTTAGATTTGATTANGGAGCTGCGATGATTTTATTTTTGTATAAACTGAACATCAGCTGTAGTGTCTTTGGTTTGGCAAAACTGTGGTAACACTTCGTAGGCCCCATCTTTTTTAATTCGGTTCATGTAATCTCTGCTTCATAATTTCCAAAGACACGGCAGATCCTTGTAAATCTCAATGATTTCATTCAGAAACTCAGGCTGCACCCCCTTTGACATAGCTGTTTCATACAAGAACGCGATTAGCACGTATTCACACGAAAATAAACGAACAAAGCAAACTGCCTCGTATTGAGTAGAGACACGGAAGAATGACCCAAGTGCGCCTACGCCACGGGCGATTTAACGGAGTTTGATGGAAAAACACGGACTTGGCACTGATTCCGCCGTTGCTTATCAGATGTTCGTCAAACATTTGATCTGATGGTGGTCTGTAATGTGCACATCAAATTTTCATCAGATTTCCATCCAATCAAACATATGTCAGACCGTTGTATGACGTGTATACGCAGCTTCAGAAATACAGCTNGTCGGAAACATAATCAGATGTGGTCTTCTGGTACCTACTGTATGCACCACGATAATGCACTGTGCCGCACGGCTTTCAGTATTAGGAATTCTTGGCTGAGATCGCATACCTCTTTTTTTTTCACGTATCTTACCAGATTTAGCAGCAGGGACTTCTCTTCCTCTTCCCCAATCTGAAGAGAACCCGGAATGGGAAACGATTTCAGGACGTCAAAGAGATGCATGCTAGTAGGACAACATCTGAAGGCTATTCCCAAACAGTGACGCGTTGAAAAGTGGAAGAATCTCTTGAATGGCGGCATACAATTTTTTGAGTCGTACTTTGAAGGAGACACTTCAAGTAACGGGCAAGTGCTTAATTTTCTTTACAGAAAATTCAGGCCTGGGTATTTATAACCAGCCCATGCATTTGGATATAGTTTGAGAACTGCTACAGATGTCGTTAGTTACTTTTACGTATTTAAAAGTAATGAAAACGGTGGGGCATCCAATGTTTGCTGAATATTAAATTCAGTTATTTTGGGTATACATTGGCTATACAGTGAAAGTTCAGTAAATTAATGACGTTTCAAAAGTAGAAAGCTTAAGTTGTAGGCGTCTGACGGGATGAAATTTCGGCACTGGGATTCAGTTGCCCATCCATAAACATTACTCGCAACTTTGTGGAAGTTGTTGTGAAGAAGAGCGAAAGCAGAGACTAGACTGTCGTTCATTGTAAGTGTCCTGCTGAGTAAATAGTATGAGTTATGGCGGCTGAGAGAGAAAGACGAGGAGGAAACGGAAAGGGGTGAAAAGAAGGACGTCACTGGGTTGGGTGAGAGTGAGAGAGGGATGGATGCTAGTGAATGAGAGTACGGTAGGGTCGGGCGAATCATAACAATGGAGGGAACAGTTCTTGCGAGGAGACTCTAGTCAGCTCCTCGGAATCCAAATAAATCGGAGCTTTAAAAAGCCAAAAAATATGGTTTCCTCCCGAACCGTGTCGCCCATCTGTCTCTGCCATTCCGTGGAGCAGTCATTAGACAACGGTGCCGAAAAACCGTGTCTTTCTCCTTTTCTCTCTGTCTCTCCTACACACACACACACTTTCCAATGTTCTGGATAGCCACTGTTGTACGCTTGCTCTATCTAACTCACACACCATAAATCGTACAGCATCTGGTGGACAACTGACATATTACAGCCGGCCCCTTTGATTTCACATACATCTCTTCCAAGATAAGTTTTTGGTTTGAAATGTCATCTTTCGCGTTTTTTAGTTCAATTTTTCCGTTTGCAGGCTCAGTAGTTAATTTGCTTCACATTCGTGAAGTGTGCATTCGCTATCGGAATGAAAGTTCATTTGAGTTATCCCTTTTCATCCACGCGACGAAAAACAGGCCTACTCAATCACAAAGTGCATGTAAGTATTGTAATTTTGAGCAGTAATGTAGGACGTTGTCATATTTGAGTCAGAGACTGATACCCAGTGCTGTGGGAAACATTTAACCCTTAAAAAAAGATAACCATGGGCGTCTAGTCATCAAGCTGATGTGTATGGTAAAGTTGGGGCAACAGTGTGAAGATATAAATGCTGACAAAAATATAGGCCCCAATACATAACTTGCCTTTTTATTTGTCGAACTCCAGTAAGAGAGATTTTACTAAAGAGGAAGATTCAAAAGTCTCCATACATANGAATAAGTGGAACTTACATATCTAGNATCAGCAACATTTAATTNACAAAGTCAGAAGACATGTTCCATGTGGCCACCATGNCAGTTATCGTTGCCGGGCGTTACACTAACACACTTCACGAATCTGTGTCCCCAATCTGGACATGGTACACAATGGATTATAAAGTGTGTCCACAAATAAGAANTTAGTGTGATGAAGTCCGGAAACCGAGGAGGCTATTCTGTGCGATGGCCTATTCAGTATTCAGTGCCCCGGAATATGTGAATCAAGCCTGCAAAGTATGAATGAAGACGTTTGAATCATCCTGTAGTTTATTATCATCAGAGTGTAAAAAACGTTCACTGAGGTTTTGCAGAGACGTCAGAATTTACCCATACAGTTATGCCTTTTCAGTGGATAGAGTAATTTCACATTAAATTTCTAGTTGTAGTTAGCTGTGTATCCCTTATCTCGATATGTCGGTAAGTGATTACTGTTACCAAAGACCTATTGCTCTGTAGAAAGAGAGAGAGAAAAACAAAATTAAATGTGGCCACAATAGCCTGTAGAGCTCCGAAAGCATTTCAGGCAACGTTGCGAACCCCGCTCAATAAAGAATGTTTAGTGGTAAGGGAAGAGTATAACTACAAAAGTGGAAGTGGAACCCTTTTCCCATCGCCCCTCAGAAAGCGATGGCTTGAATATTACAAGTGTTAAGCTATGCATAGACGGTCTTGTTTTCCGTGCGGATCTT
>KZ880147.1:26401-36955 GCA_003456935.1 Machilis hrabei
TAAATGGCAACTACTCACTTTACCTTACCGCTTGAATGACCTTCACATAAACTGGTTTTATTTATATGGTGACACCCCGTAGCTAACAAAGAAGTTTTAGTAATACTGTCACACTCCAGGCTCAGGATCTGCCTGCACTGCTCCAGGATGGCCGTTGACCCATTGACTGGAGATGCGGTCCTTCGGGATTGCTCCTTCTGGTCCGCCTCACAAGGGAGATTCGCCTAGGGTTACGCTTCCCTTGCGAGCAACAAGTATGAGTAGAGGTGCCCCTACTNCCCCTTTTACGCCGGGAGAACTCACGGTAGCTCAGCTCAATTCGATAAAGCGTGATATCTTTCTGATGACCTATAACCTGGTATGTACCGTTCAGCTGCTTGCTGCGTTTGTCATCAACCCCAGGGCCCCTAGAAATTTGTTTTACCGTGTACCACAACCTGTCCTTGTTTCTGCTTTTACGTTGCTTCTTCACCATTTACCCCTAACNTGATCTCTGTGTGACTTATTTAATAAACACAACATATACCTGCATAAAGAAACCTGATACCTGGCCTTGGCGCCCTTCGAACTGAGTTATTCTCATCAGCTCTAGAATTTGTGTTCCTGGAATCAATTCTTATTCTAAGTATCATAAACCACCTGGTTTGACTTTGTGTTTAGGTATAGTCATTTATCTGCATCAGCTGCTTTGCAATCTGCACTTTGNCCTTAGCCACCTGCTCTGCCCCTTACATACCCACAAAACCTTCTCCCCCAAAATGGATAGCTATAGTCGACTCAGGAAATTATTAATTACTTAGCCAACTACGGATAAATAGTATTAATAATGCCTGTTTACTAATCTGAAGTTTCTAACACATCTGTTCCCTCTTGGGTTTAGAGCTATACATTACGCAATAATTGCACTTCTTTTTTTTATGATAAGCAACTCACGAAAAAGCAAAGGCACCGTGAGTGCCAAAAGTAAACATAGAACTACGAAGAAAGCAAGTAATTATGAACCTTTGTTTTGAAGGTTTGAAGATTGTATGTATCAGGAAAAACAGTTGATGTTTGAGTGTTCCGGAGTTTGGAAACTCGAGGGAAAAAAGTAGAGTTGTAATAGNGGAAAGGCTCTCAGGTTGAGAAATCTGTGTTTCTGTAAGAAAAAGAATGTGAGGTCGACGACTTTGTAGATGATGGTGAACTGAATTCAAGTTTGTTTTCAGTCCACGAATGTTGCAGAACTAGATGGACTCCTGGTCCCAATACAACTGATTTGATTTACAATCTCTGGCAACTGCTATTCAATACTATTAGCACTGTAAGCGAATAACTGCTTTACACAAAATCACTTGAATTCGTGCNTTACATTTGTCACTTAACCCTGAATCTGTGTTTTACATTGCATTTTGCTTGTATCAATGCTTTCTATTACATTAGCAGTGATTTACATTTAACGTTTGGTGCTGCACACTTCCATGAACTAGACTTTGCTATTGCACACAAACCTGCCTCTTGTGGGCCTCTTAAGCACTTCAATAAACCACATCTGATTACACTACATCGTGTACAAACTTACATCTAACAACAACACACATTACGTTACATGTCGGGTTTCGTGCGTGACNGGTCTCAACACTAGCTTAATCAAGCTTTGCTTACTCTCTGACCTATCTTCGGCCGTACAAAACACTTGTAACGTGAGCTCAATAATTTTGGTGCACCTTACCAGTATATTAGCTGCTTCTGCCACAGCTTCCTCGTCTGGTGGCTTGTAGATACTCTGCACACGAACCAACAGCAATTGGCTCGAATCGTGTCTCGCCGCTCGTTGTCTACTGTGTTGTTGCTCCGCTCGCGCTGCTCTCTCTCGCACAACACTTCCCGCATTCGCTTCACTTCGCATCTGTTCGTTGCACCAACTGTTCAAGAGTTAACAAAGTCTACCGCGTACCTATAACGTCAACTTTACTATACGTGCTCTCGTCTTGCGACTTCTATCATTTGCTTTAGAAGTCACCGCATTTGGTGGATATGCTGTGTAAAATAGCGGGAAAAACAGCTTCGTTTGCGTGGCTGCTTTTATATGTTATTTTACTCCGTTCATCTCCCAATTTACTACGTTCAACTCNTTAATTCAATTCTATTACGCTTCGCTTAATTTACTTTACATATTTTACTCACTTCATTACGATTTCACACTGTTCACTATAAGCCTACACGCCTTAACAACTTCACGGTTGTAAAACATATCACTTTCGACTTTCAGTTTCCCTTGTATTTATTTCTGCTCATAAATAGCTTTAAACTGCCTTTTATTTAACCTTGACACAGTCACTGCACTCTTTCTTGTCGAATTTGACCTTGACCTTTGACCTTCGTCATGGTTGTGTGTCTGTGTCGGTTTCCCTTCCACTTCGCCTTTCGTGGAACAACCGCGCGTATTTCTGCCTTAGTAGCAGATGGCCGAGAGCGCCTTGCCTTCGGCAAGCAGAGCTATTTACGTGAGTCCTCGCCAACGCATTGTTTGCTCTGTTTCCTGTAATCGTAACTTCGAACTTCCCGCTAAAAGTCTGGTTGGAGGCCTCAATTACTGCTTCCACGACTCTTGTTGCTGTGAAAAACACGTTTTCTCACCGATCCCCCTTCCTTTCAAGTCGTACTCTAATCAAGGTTTTCCACCTCGGCTGGCTTAAATGGCAACCCCGCACTGGGTGAATATCGTCGGCTGAAACATGTTCTCGTCCTTCGCGGCGGTAATTGTCCGTTCACTGATTGGCTTGACGTCACATCTTTGACTTCGCACAGCGTTGTCGCTTTGTGCGTTTTCCCGCGCTTCTTCTTTTTTTTGCTTCGTCATCGTTTATTGCCTATTTGCATCTCATCAACACTCAACTGTTTGTAGACCGACTGCTTCTCGAGACATCGCACACACACACACAATACAATACATACACAAACACAAAAAATGCTTTCATTTCCCTTAGAATAAAGCAATATCAGTGATTCGTATGTCAAAATAATCGGAATAAATTCGCGCTTTCTTCAGGAACTGTCAACCATTGATTCACGATACGTTATAATACAAGTACAAAATAACGAAAGCAGGGATGCATATTCATTTTTCAAAATTGTAGAATCAATTTTAGATTATCTACACAGCATGGAATATCCCAGGGATATCCTATAAATGTCCCAATCTCCCGTATACATCCCAGGATATTGTAGGATGTAGATACATGGATTTTGCTAAATGGATTCAGATGAAAGGTGTGAAGGCACGTAAATTTCACTATTATTCCCGGACTCAGTGACCCGATAACCCCCGAGTACAAATTTTCAGCTCTTAAATCCTCCGGGAAGTTCTTAACACGTTGTATGCCCTGCACCGGTCAGGGATGCGTTCCAAATTTTTCCTTCATTAGAGGGGCCCGGTTTTGGGTGCAATATAGGGTCTGAGGATTCTTTTGCTTCTCTACACGGAAAATTATATACAACTGACTNGTTAGCGATAAATGCTTCAATATCCCTAAAGTCGGTAAAGGCGCTACGTTCGATCAAGTGAATTATGTTAGGGTCCTGTATCAAATTTTCAAAATCTGGATTATGTTCTAATAATTCGATTAAACTAGGTTTTGTATCAACACTACTTGATATGTTTCTGGGTGGCGCAATCTTTTGGTGTACATTTCTCCCTCTCAGTATGTACGCAATCTGTTGTGACTCGTTATGCGAGGTACTCGAATCTTCAGTGTTTTCATTAAAATTGCGTGTACGTCATGTTACATTTCTACGACGTGTGTGAAGTGATTCATCCCCGCGGCTGTTGTGTTGTGATTCATTCACCCGACCGTTACGCAATGAGACGTGTTCGTTCTCCGTGATTACATAATTCGTGTCAGCAGAATTTTCACGGTCGACCGATGGCGTTACGTCATTTATAATCGGTGAATGTGTTTCGTTATCAAAATCACACCGTTCGTTCCTTTTACAATTATTACGCAAATTATATCTCAATCTGTTAACCTTGGCTATCTTATGACGTGTTTGACGCGTTACTGGCTTTGACTCTGAAGGAATGTGTGTTTCACCATTTAGCAAACTATTACTGTTATTATTCANGTTCAATCCTTCGTAATAATGCTTTAGATGGTTTACATGTGTAATAAAAGGTCCTTGATCGGGTAATTGTTTTATTACGCACGTATTATAATTCAAAACTTTCCCTACATCAAAAACGCCGAACCACTTGAGGTCGAGCTTCTTATGCTTCTTGATTGCCAAATTTGTATATAATACCTGGTCACCGATTTTGAAATCGTGAGGATTAGATATTTCAATTTGGAGGCTTTGTTGTTTTTCCGATACTTTATCCAAATTGTCTCTAACTGACTGGAAAGAGTATTGCAATTTTTTTCGGCAAAATTTCTACATAAGTTGGTAAGTCTGCATAACTGAATTCTAATGGTTGGTCAATAATTGAATGCGGAAGCTTCCCATCATTTCCAAAAACTAATATGTAAGGTGTGTGTCCGGTACTCGTATAAAAACTTTGGTTATATGCTAATGTTACGAACGGGAGGACCTCGTCCCATTCGCAGTTCGTCTGTGTTTCATATGTACGTAATAATTGGCCGAAAATTTTCATTGTTGATTCTACCGCACCATTACTTTTTGGATAAAAGTCGCATGTAGTTGTTCGTTGAATTCCAAGTAACTGGCAAACCTTTTTGAAAGTTGCCAACAGAAAATTACTACCTAAATCAGAGTGTACTGTGTCAGGAAATGTGAACCGCGCGGCCACGTTTTCTGTGAAATAACTCGCTATTGTTTCAGCGCTTGTATTCTCGATTGTGGACCAAATTATATATTTTTTAAACATGCATTCATATGTTATTATATATCGCTTATTTCTAGATGTTTGGGACAAACTTCCAAAAATATCCATGGCACACGACTGAAATGCCCTCGACCCGAAATTCAAAGTGTGTTGACCAAGGGGGCAAGTTTTGCGGGGAAGATTTGTTTTGCTGACACAAATCGCAACCTTTTATGTAATACTAATTTTTGCATGTTCGGGAAATAAAAATCGCGCTTGATCATGTGTATAGTTTTGCGTCTCCCAAAATGGCCGTTCACGATATTTTGTGACAGCTCCTCAAAACAATCGGAATAAACGTTTTTGGACAGCATAAACTACGTTTTCTTCGTTGTTTCTGCCCCTGAATATTCGAAAAGTACCCCTCCTTCATTTCAAATATAATCATTGTCTGTTTCCCCTGACTATAATTTATTCAAAATGTGTTAATAAGTGTCATCTGATCTCTGTTCTGCAATCATCCTATCCATGGACCAAAACAAATAATCAATGGGTTCAAATTGTGGGTGTTTTAAGGAGGATTCCTTTGAAATGTTTAATCTAGATTTTACAGTACTAATAATCATATTCGTATCTTGAATAGAGTCGGAATTAGAATTCTGCATCATACGTGAAAAATAATCGGCATTACGCAACTCGAAAGATGTTTTATAGTGAAATCAAAATCTTTCAAATACAAAATCCATTTCAAGACGCGCGAGGATGGATCTCTCATCCTTCTCATGTAAGTTAGATTCTTACAGTCGGCCACAACGGTAAAATGGTTACCGAAAATATAGGGTCTAAATGTTTTCACTCCGGTCACTAGAGCATACGTTTCGAATTCTAAAGATGAATACCGTTTTTGGGCTTCGTTCAATGTTTTAGAAAAGTAAGCTACGGAGTGTGTCTTACCGTCGTGTTCTTGCTCGAGACTCCCACCCACTTGGCTTTGACTTCCGTCTACGTATAAAATAAATGGCTTACTTAAATCGGGAAATCTAAGAATGGGTTCCTCTGTTAATATTCTCTTTATTTCTTGAAAGCTGTGTTCGCATTCATCAGTCCACCTAAAAGGCATTTTTGGGCTGGTTAAGCGAATTAAAGAAGCAATTATTTCACTAAGTCTGGGAATGTGTGCCCTGTAAATATTTGCTAAACCAATAAAACCTCTAAGCNGACGGATTTTTGTAGGGTGAGAAGCATTCCTTAGCTTGTCGACATTTTTTGTCAATGGCTTAATGCCTTCTTTACTCAAAGAATGACCCCAAAATTCTACATTGTCTCTAAACAAATTACACTTTTTAGGGTTTATTTTCAAATTAACCTCGCGTAAGCGAGCAAACAACTTCTCTAAAGCTACTAAATGAGAAGATATATCGGGGCTACTTAATAAAATATCGTCAACATAGCAGGATATTATGGAACAATCGCTTATTCCCGCCAACACTAAATCTAAGCATTTACTAAAGTTGCTCTGGGAGTTACAGTGCCCTTGATGAGTTCTACAGAATTCATAAAATGTTTCTGTCGTGCCAATGTTAATTGTAAACCCAGTGTACTTCCGCGAACTTTCTTATAAATTTAACTGGTGAAACCCTTGATACAGATCGATTGTAGACAAGACGTTTGTGGGACCTATTCTATCCAGAATAGTTCTGATATTGCCGATAGGATATCGTAACTTTATTGAGCTATTATTCACGGCTCGAAGGTCAANGACATGTCTGTAAGTTTTATTTGACTTAAGTACAAGCATCGAGGGACTAGCCCAATCACTATTTGATGGACGAATAATATTATTCTCTAATAATTCACTCACTTGTCTCCGCATCTCTTCCGTTTGAGAATGTGGGATTCTATTTGCTTTGTGTTTTTTCGCCTGAGTGTTAGGGAGCATTTCAATTTTAATGTCAGGTAATTTCACGGGCTGTTTGATGTGAGATATGTGTTTGGCAAATTCGTCACTATATTTCATTACAAGGGCCAACACCTGTTGCCTCAGATTCTCATCTGTAATATGTTGCAAATTGAAATCAGATTCTACGATTTTATGTTTATCTTTTTAGGCCTACTGATTTGACACAACTAACAGTCGCGTCATTCTCGTAAGCATTTTCACTCATTTCTGGTACATATTTTGTAATAGTACCTATTTTTAAATTTCTGAACGCTTTGAAGGCTGTGTCAGAAGTATTTATAGTACGAACCAATATCGTTCTATTCGGACTTACTACAGAAATAGAGTTAGCAAAATAAACACCACTCACTCCGCTTTCATCATGTTCGTACACAACGGTATCTCCAGTAGCGAAACTGTAGTCCACTTTCAACTGTACAAGTGTTTCACAACGGGCAGGCACTGATGTGTATTTTCTTAGCGTGGTGACGGTGCTAATTTGGCTATCATTTACAGAATCTAGCAACGGAATGACGTTCCCCTTTCAATCAGATAAAGTGTTCGCATTTACGTCTAAGCAAAGATCAAATTCTTTCAAAAATGCTGCACTCAGAATGGCATCGTACCCTCTGCTAACTTCTATATCTGCGATTACGAATGGNAATTCGCCTTTCAGATTAGCAATTTCTGTTGGTAACTCATGACACCCTAAGATTGGTATTTTTTGATTAGATACGTTCACTAGCTGAAATTCGGTCGGTATTTTTTTGACTTTCTTAATATTTAACAAATCGAACATCTCTTTTGGCAAGAGACTAACAGAGGCTCCCGTGTCAATCAGAAATACCATTCTGACACCTCTTATGTGTCCGACAATTTTTGGGCACACTCTACATTTCGTATCATTATAGTCAACTTTACACACCGCTTGGGACCTGATGTCGCGTTTAAATTCTTTCAAACGGCCCCCCTTGAAAGAATTTACATAAAATCCATCCAATTCTGCAATTTATTCTGACCAGTCATCATATTTTGTCCGTTAATTATCTGTTTAGCACTTCTGCAATTCAGTGTGGTTTGCACGGTTGCATAGCTGCCACGTCACTTTAATCTTATCTTCGGTGGGTCTACCCTTATCGTGTAACAATGGTGATAAATTTCGGCACTTATTTGCTGTTTGAGCAAATTTACCACGTATCAGGCAATTGCTTTTAAATTGCGCAATATTGGAAGCTGAATTTGCAAATTTTACGTTACTTTGTGGTGTCGACTGATTCGGCAATTTAACTCTACATTGAAATGACTTGTGGCCCGCTTTATTGCATCTCCAACAGGTAATCGTTTCTGGCAAGTTTTGAACTCCATTGCCAGAATTTTGTATTACTTGATTAGAGTGTTTAAACATTTGTTGGTCTTGTGAAATTTCTTTGTCAATTATTTCGTCAGTAACATTAGCACACACCACTCTCTTTACGTTCAATTGCGAATTTTCCTCTTACAAACTAGCGTATTTTATAGCATCAGATAAACATTTTGGTGCTTTTGTCAGTACAAAGGGACTATATCTTCGATGTAATCCTGCTAAAAATCTACCAAGCAACATTCTTTCCCTCTCTCTCAAAACTGCAGGGGTATCCAAATCGGTTTTTAAAGAATGTCCTAGCGACGTGAACTGAATTCGGCTACCGTTTCATTACTCTTTTGATGACAGTTTGCTATACTGTCTAAGATTGTATTAACATTTTCCCGAGGAGTAAAGCGTTCAAATATATAAAGCTTTTTTGAAAGTTGCGTAATCTTTTTCCTGGCGAATATCGTAATTTTTATTCAAAAACTCTTCTGCTTCGCCTCTGATCCTACGTTTACTTGCAAAAAGTTTCTGGTTATCAGTGGCGTTTACTGTATCAAGGACTTCTCCCAGTTCCTCGAAAAACAAAGAAATATTCTTTTCAGATTTCTTCCCCGTAAAAACAGTAACATGGGGCAGCATTGAAACTACCACTTGAAAAGTAGATTCCGCCATTTTATCGATATTAAACTTTAGAAATCAAAATAACGAGAAAAATTTATACTCCTCGTAAAATCAGCAAAGGTAGCCCAAAACAACAACGTTATGATTACACAAAAAAATTTATCTAAAAAATTACAAAATGTCATCTTAAAAGTTCAAAACTGATAGGCATGTGTCAGCCTATTTCCCCAATAACTAGTTACGCACAAGTCCCCAATCACTTCATAGTGACAAAGAAACGGCTATAGGCCAAATAGCATTGCCGCTATGAACAGGTGAACAAAAACCTACTAACGCACAATTTTCCAATCTCAATTTAATACCAAGAACCTGNTGACATTAAAAGGCAGGTAAAAGAGAACGTGAGGGGCCTAATCCCACTTTAAACTTTAAAAAACTATCGTTAATTATTCTTCAATAGGCTGAGCTCCCATTCTGTTAGGAATACCTTGGTTGATGTCAAACGATATTATGACACTAGGCTATTCCTAAGCCAGAAAATATCTAAGGACATGGAAATTAATTATTCAGTGACTTTGGTTAATTAAATATATTACGCACATTGCGTCAATTGAATATTATACATCAAAGACACATTCACCTATTTATGCCAACAATAGAACTAACATACAACATACTAAAATATATAATTACCTGCAGTCATTCTGCTTAGCACACACACGGACAAACAATAGTGACAGAGTAACAACGTATCACTTCTCCCCTCTCCACCTTTCTTCCACAGTTCTTTTAGTCTAGTACAAACAAAGAATCTGCTGACAGATCAGCATATCATCGGNAATAACAACATTATTACAAGTAAGCCACATATTCGCTTACCACTTAAATTATCCTCACTCAAGGTGAAGCAAATAATGAGCTCATCATATTGATAAACACTTTAAAAAGATGCAAATTCCGTAATCCTGACACAGAACAATATACAGTGTTTTCTAGTAAACAGTTGAAAAGTCGAATAGTGCCCTCATTTGGTATCGCTTATTGAGTCCTAGCAACCGACAGGTTGGCCTAGTGGTTAGAGTGCTCGCCTCCTGATCGGGAGGTCCCGGGTTCTAACCCCGGGTATAAAAGGGTTATCTACGAGTCTGCCTGTGAAGCACTCCACACTAAGGTATGATCGTAGGCGTGTTCCGGGAGGTACGTTAAAAGCGGGTCCCATCGATAAGTGTTCGATGCGTCGAGTGAGTGACAAAACTCAGTTATCCTGAAGCGTCATTACGACGCGGATGGAGTCTCCATTAGACCTAAGATGTCATAACAGTGGGACCATAATCCAATAGCAAAGCAAGCGAGTCCTAGCAAACCATTATGCAGAAACGAAGTTTTAAAGCTGTAAATAAATGCCCAGCGTGGGAGTATAAAACAATGTCCGCTCAGGAGGTCAGTAAACCAGTGGAAAACCTAACTGATATTGCACAATGTCCGTAGAACTTGGTTTATGCTGANTNCCGTATGCCAGATTGCGCAACACGCAAGCTACCGGAAACCGTAAGACCAGTTTTTATGCTCATTCCTCTTCTACTTTCGGTTCCGGCGTAAACAGCTGACCAATGACATATGAAACCATGCGAGTTTTGTCGTCTGCTGTCGTCCCTAAACTATTATGTTTGTATTGTTTGAGCTTTGTGTTGGTTAAAGTTGACTGACTTGATATTACATTTACATCTACCATTTTTTAGTTAGTTATGGCCACCTCCCACGAGAAGAGTATATATATAGCAAGAGTTTTATAAAATAATGGTGTTTGCGAGTAGTTGTAAGAGCCAAATTCAAGGAGTTTAT
>KZ880150.1:0-18404 GCA_003456935.1 Machilis hrabei
TTATATCTTCACCTTAAGTGATATGAAATACACAAAACAAAGAAACTATTAAAAAACTCGAGGCCACTGATTTTACACAATAAGGAAACTATTGACTTCAGGAAAATTTCAAATTAAAACAATTAAACTTATAATACACAAACTAAAATTTTTAATTTCAACAGCAAATGAACAATACAAACCAATATTATTAATCTAAATCTCAAGTTAATTTAGCATGGAGCTAATAAATTTTTCGACCATGGAAGTTTATAATCACACAAATAAAAAAGAATCATTCAACTGCAAAACATAGATCTAAATAATTGTAAAATTTTGGTTTATTAGATGCCAACATTTTCCATTTGAAAATGGAAATATTAGTTTCCATTTTCTAAATCTCCAAGGTATTGAATTATAGTAACATTAAAATACAGTAGTTTATGTTTTGGTATGTTGTAGGTTAAGTCTTTCTTGATTATGAAATAATTAAAGCTGACACAATTGGTTTTCAATTGCAATACACAGAGATTCAATAGTTTCATTATTTTGGTGTGTAGTATAGGTACGTTTTTTGGATGGTTACTTTGTTTTCTTTATTTTTGAAATCACTACAGCTGAAGATGGTCAATCATCTTAAAATTGCTTAGAATTGTATTAGTTTCAGTTTCATACCACCTCATTGAGCTCTCAAGAATTAACAGTGTTCTGATCGAAAGGGATATTTATTTAACATGAAAGCTAACAAGAATGTTAACAATTCTTAGAANGGNTTTTGTGGGTTCTTNTCTNGTTTGGNTGTTAATGGATATGTTTATTTAGACAGATTTAACACGACACACATATCAATGTACACGTACTTCAAAAGAGTCTGAGCAAGCATCTCATTTCTTTTCCTTCATTCAGTCCAAGCACAAGAAATGTTTCAGTATTATATACTCTATCATTTGATTATGAAGTACTGTTACCGTTCTTCACTTCTGTGTGTTATTATATGGTGTTTAAAGCTTTTTAGATGAGAAAATGTTTTACTGCAGATAGTGCACAAATACGGTTTTTCTCCTGTATGTGTTCTAATGTGTAATTTTTGTTTATAAGAAAACGAAAAACATTTACTGCAAAAAGGCACAGAAAANGCTTTTTATAAGAAAACAAAAAATNTTTACTGCAAATAAGGCACAGAAAAGGCTTCTCTCCAGTATGGGTTATCATATGTCTATACACACCATTAAAACGAGAATATCCTTTGCTAAAAATATTACATGTAAATGGTCTCTCTTTCCAGTATAAGTTTTTATATGTTTTTTCAAAGCACTATAGCGAGAAACAACTTTATTACAAATATTGCAAGTAAATGTTTTTCTCCTGTTTGAGTTACCATGTGTATTTTTAAGTATTTTTCACAAGAAAAATTTTTGCTGCACATGTGGCACATAAAAGGCTTCTCTGCTGTATGTATTCTCATGTGTGTTTTCAAGTCACNGGAACGGGAAAAATTGTTATGGCAAACACTGCAAGTAAATGNTTTTTTCNCTGTATGAGTCATCATGGGTTTTGTCAACAAACCTAAATGACAACATTTTGTATTACAAATATTGCACTCATATGGCTTTTCTCCTGTATGAGTTTTAATATGCACTTTCAAATCCTGAGGATAGCCAAAACTCTTAGTACATGTTACATGTAAAACGCTTCTCTCCTGTATGACTTCTCATNTGTGTCTTCAAGCTTGTTCGTCGAGAAAAACCTTTCCTACAAAAATTGCATCAAAATGGGTTTCTCCTGTGTGGGTTCTCATATGCATTTTTAATTCATTTGATATATAAACTCTTTTATCACAAACACTACACGTAAAGGGCTTCTCTCCTGTATGAGTTATCAAATGAGTTTTTAAGTTAGTTGAACTAACAAATTTTTTGCTGCAAATATTGCAGGTAAAAGGCTTCTCTCCTGTATGACTTCTCATATGTGTCTTTAAGCTTGTTCGTCGAGAAAAACCTTTCCTACAAAAATTGCATCAAAATGGTTTTCTCCTGTGTGGGTTCTCATATGCATTTTTAATTCATTTGATATATAAAAACTTTTATCACAAACACTACACGTAAAGGGCTTCTCTCCTGTATGAGTTATCCAATGAGTTTTTAAGTTAGTTGAATTAACAAATTTTTTGCTGCAAATATTGCACGTAAAAGGCTTCTCTCCCGTATGAATTCTCATATGCATTTTCAGGACATTTGCTCGGGCAAAATGTCTGTTGCATATATTACACATAAAAGGTTTCTCACCTGTATGAGTTCTTATATGTATTTTCAAGCTACATGACTGAGCATAACTATTACTGCAAATGTTGCACTTGAAGGACTTCTTTCCAGTATGAGTTTTCTTGGTATGAATTCCATGATTCATTGGCTTTTCACAAGAAAACTGGATGGGGTTTATTGAAATATCTGAAACAATAAAAATATAAAATCCACAACGTTTAAGAAATAAACACTGTTAATGGGATTAGAAGAACATCTGTTTGAGAAAAAAAAATTATGTGAATGCTTTTACACCAAAGCATATTTGTGAATGGTTATCAAAATCTAGAATGAAATGCATTCATTGGGAAATTAAAGAAATTACAGATTCTGACACACTGTATTCTCAGAATGCCCAACTTTACATGGTGAAAAATCACACAATGAAATGAAAAGCCTCTAAAACTGTGAAAGCCATTTTAAGAATCATAAAAAAGAAATCTAATTAAAACAACCCAAAAGAATAATTAAACATTAATTTTAACACACAGAATATAACAAATATTGTGACAAATACGTTTTATGTAATACTTTGCGATTAGACCAATATCAGTGATTTTATAAGTATGTTATTCTGATGAATGGTAAAAACAATTGTCACTAGAGTTAATAATCTCAATCTATGTGATATGAGATATGCTGTTGGACATGGCCAATATATACTAATATGCAAGTCTTGACCACTTTGTTTTCTTAAATATTCTAAGTCAGTACAATGCCACTATGATATTCTACAAGCAGAAGCTGTTAATCTCATCTGCAGGCCTGCTTCACAAAGATCAACTATACAAGCGTAGGTAATGGTCAATACGACCTCTAATGTCTGTTTACATCTGCTGTGAAAACCATATATACTCTGATGTGTGATGTACACAACCACATTTCTAACATAAGTTGATTCACATTGCATAAGGTACACTATCAAAATGCTCATAATTTAAGGTAAAAAGCCAACCAAAGTAATTAAAGATGTGACCATTACCCTTTTACTGGGAAGAGAGAAAATGCAAAACTGTCTGTACATGCGAGTAACAATATTCACATTTCATGCTTATTAACCAATGTAATTCCCTTCTAAGTTCTTTTCAAATAATTTTCTATTAAGCATAATGCTATAGTAGTCTAGAATAATTAGTATGCAAACTTCAAATTAACTTTTTGTCACTACATGGATGCCAAAAGTGCTAAATATGTGACCAGAGGTGCTGCCATCTGTTATCTAGTTTTGAATATATTTCAATAGCAGGTGCTGTTTATTCTTAAAAAATAAGTTTAGCCTTGTAATTACGTATTTAATCACCATTTTTTGTCACATAAAAGTATGTGTTTACATTCAGTGTTACACTTATTTTATACAAAAGCCATTCGAATATTGAAATATGACAATTTCATGAAGGAATATTATGAAATATGTACAGAATCAGATATTAGATGGCAACACCTCTGGTCGCGTACTTATCAAATTTGGCATCCGAAACCGTCAAATTGTATTCCACGGGCAAGATAGGACTTTTAACCACTACTTATTCTAGGACACTGTAGTAACACTATGAACAAAAAATTGTTTTAAATATACATAATCCTAATTCATATGCACCAAATGTACATCAGATGTAAATGATAAGTGAACATTTTGTGTGTGGCATTTCTTCAATGACCTCAGATCAAGGTTTATTGATATGAAACCAAAAGAAATGTTCAGACAATTAGTAGATTTTCAGATGGGCCAAACTTTGAAACATAAAGCATTAGAGAGATTACACTATCATTGAGCCTCAAACTGTGCACACAAAAAGCACAAGAGACATAATGTCACTTAACATTAGTCTCATTTTACAAAGCGCTCTTTATGTGTATGTACCTTTATGAAATAGCACTTTAATTTCTGGAACAGAAGAATAGTTATAAAAGCAGAAATATGACAAAATGTTTTGCACCTACCTCTTTCTCGACTTTTGATCCTCTTGCCAAAGTCATCATCAAAAGACTGCATCAATACAACATTTTCTTTTTGGAAAGCCACTCCACAGTTATCATATATCATTCTATCACAAGTTTCGTTTTCAGCACACATCCTGTACAAGAAATCACTTCCTTCAACAGCCTTGTCTTCATGTCGGGTAAGTTTTCTCTTACATGATTCACCATCAAAGATTTGGTTTGCAGCACATGAATTTGTTCTCTCAAAATCTAAATCAACCAGAGGGTCCTCTTCATTCTTTTCCATTTCTCTTATTTCAGAATCTTCTAAATATCCATTTACTACTTTTTCAGATCTTCCTTCAATTTTGAATTCATCGGGGTGAATTTTGAAAATATTATTTACTTCTGCAACTTCTTCCTTGCAAACAATTTGTGATTCAGCAGCTTCATCTTCATATATTGGCAACTCATGTTCACTTGTATGTACAGCGATCATATCAAAACATGGTTTGAACTGGAAAGGAGAAACTGGAAACAAATAAATAATTTTACAATTAATATTTTACGAGAATACTCAAATTTATAAGGAATGACTCTGTCCAAGATATGTTCTAAAAATATTAACAAACTGTAAAAATTATTATCGAATATATTGCAGATAGGCTGCGTTATTATTATTATTATTATTATTTTTTTTGTCAACTAAAGCAATGACTAGAACAGAAAAGACTGCAGTAGATTACAATGTATGTAAAACTGTGTTGAATAGTTTCTGAAACCGTATACCTCAAAAAGAACATAACTATTGAAACAAAGAATGAGAATGCTTAAACCAATGTCTCAGCTGTTGAAATTATTTGATTTATTCTGCCTTATGAATCCTTTACAGAATATTGTAGTTGTCTATTAATATGTACACAAAATAATTATAAACTAAAAATTTACTCAGAAGTACATTATGTAACCAAACTACACTAATTGTCTAATCACCTACAAATATTGCATAAAAACAGTAATGAAAATCTTATTTGTTTACCAGTTTTCGCTACAGGCAGGGCAAAAATCTCGATCCCGGGCAACACATTGCTTAATGTCTGGCTTATGTTAATCACATCCGGGAAATAAATAAACAAGAGCTATAGAACAATGCCTTGTGTTGATTCTGGTGTACAATTTTCGAAAAGTAATTAAAATCTAATGTGATTAATTTGGTGAATTTTCCAATTTTGGTAAAAAAAAGCTGAATTTACCAAATTACACAAATTACATTTCAATTACTTTTTTAATATTTTACACCAAATTAATTTCCCATATTTTATGAACATAACCCAGACATTAAGCCATTTGTTTTCCAGGAGCGTGTTTTTTGGCCTGGCTGTAGGAAACATTCTTAATAGTTTCCCGAATTATCAAGTTATACTATACAGAGTGATTAGATTATACAAAAAATATTTGTCCAAACAGTTACACAGGCTAAATGCAATAGTTTGTGGTAAAAATGTAACAACTGAATTAATATTATGTTATGAATACACTAAACAAAATCCTTTACACAGATTAATGACATTTAAACAAATAAATATATGAACTAATTGTAATACGAGGGCCGTCTAGAAAGTAACTCACTGGAAAAAAAATATATCAAAACAAAACTTTATTCACATTAACACTGGCCCTAACCCTACTTTTCAACATAGGCGCCATTGTTATTGAGACACTTATCATAACGAGGCACAAGTTTCTCAATACCGCTGATGTACTCATCTGCTGCCAATGACTGTAGCCATGAAGTGACTGCTTCTTTGAGCTCTTCATCATTTTGGAAGTGTTTTCCCCCCAAAAAACTCCTAATCATTATTTTGGAGCAGTGGTTCTGAATCAAAATATAAAAGCTGAGGCTTTTGTAAATCTATATTTGCACGTAGGGCGGGGTATATATTTTCTGGAAAAGATTAGAGTCGCTTGGCGCCAAGTCGGGGCTGTACGGGGGATGCTCAAAAAGTCCCACTTGAAACGTTGAAGTTCTTGTTGTGTTGCTGCAGCTGCATGAGGCTGAGCATTGTCGTGAATGAACACGATCCCGCCTCTTGTTTTGGATGGCGCATCAAAGTCGTTGAAGAGTCCCACAGTAGGCTGCTGAAGTTATTGTCTCCCCTCTTGGCATGAATTCCACAAGCGGCAAGCCCTTTAGTCCCAAAAGACAGCTGGCAGGATTTTTTATTGTCGCCGCCATTTTAAAAAATGGCCAGTAACACAAACGTGACCGCACAGCTACGAGCCTCAGCTCAGACTGAGGCAGGGAGGGGAGCTAACCAGCACGCACAAAACCGCTGTGGTGGGGGATCTGCGCGTGTTGTAGTGCGCAATTGTTCTTTACTTTCTGGATGACCCTCGTATAAAGTTTATTGTAACTACATGAATGTAGTGCAATAGCATACTAAATAGTTACATCAATATTAATTTTTTGCTACATGGTAAAAGATCTAGGGTATTTTGTTGAGCATAATATGTATGCTGTATTTAAAAGTGAATGATTGAACGTCCACCAATCCGCAAAAGAATATTTTAGCTAAAGAAAGTGAGGTAGAATTGACAATATTCTTGAAAAAAAAGTCTGAACTCATTATGAAAGAGTAATAAAAACTTCAGTTATATATTTTTCTCCTAAGGTATACAAGCACTTTAGGGACAATTTACAGTGAAAAGCAGATCAAATACGATATTGATACCTTTGATCCCATTATCAAAGGTGGCAACAGATCTGAGAAAGTGTGGTGGTGCAGCACCAATTTGAAGCACACAGTTTCTACAAGTACACAGTAATACAAGTAGCATGCTTGTGCTCACCGGTAATGCATTTGTGAGACAGTGTTTACAGTCAATGTAAAAGGGATTAACAGTCACAAGTGAACATGCCAAGTAAGAAATTACGTTGGTATGCACATTGCTGTGTGGAAAGCATGGAAAATGGTTTGCAAATAAAAATGTAACTATTACATCAAAGGACATTTCATTATTTGATCTTAATAATAAACTTTGATTTTTAGGCGTTTAAAAAGCTTAGATATTAAAAAAATAATTATGGAAAGATTTGAGCATACATAGGGATAAGCACTCATCCCAGTAAACTGGATACAGGATAAAACATTTACTATTATTTATTTTGATCTCGTTACTAATGATTTAACCATTAACAAGCTGTTTTAAGATGTGACAATTCTTTTGATTGTATGAGATTTTGTAGGCTGCAAAATATGAAAACTATTCCATCAGCTAATGTTTCCATTTGTTCATTGGATGTTATTGGTATATCTGACAACAGCTCTCAAAGCCTCTGATCTCTGTAACAAAACTCTAATTACAAAACATTTTACGACTTATTTGGGATTAAAATTTGTCAAGCAAACTCTTCAAAACCAGGCAAAACAAAGGATATGAGAGTACTGGGACGACTGCTACTTTGAAAGTCCTTGTAGGTAAAATGTCCTTAAAATTACACTCTAAGGTCCTCTCTACTAATGATTTGTTTACTTAAAAACTAATAATACATCACACTTTACAACCAACCATTCTGAAGGTCTCTGACCAAGTTTATATCCCTTCTGTTAGCTCTGGGTACATCTTTAGACCACTTTCAACTGGACAACACAAAATCCCTCCAGCCCTACCAGTTCATTGTACTTAATATTCCCTCTGAATACAATTCCTTGCTAAGTCGCCACATAATCATTCATCTTACTGATCCCAACTAAAATAACATTTACTAAACTAATCTCATTCTCATCTGTTTTTAAGTGAATGTAGCACCAATGTTAGATATGCTTTCAGTTTGAGCTTGTACTAATCTTTCGATGTTTTGAACTTTAACAAATTTGAGATATGATTTAGTTGTTATTTAAAGAAAAATAAGGGAATGGCTGAAAACTGGTGTGCTTTCAATTGTGAATTTCTTTAAATTAATGTATTGATTATTTAGTTTTACAGTCCAGTGTATCCGACATCTTAGGTAGAATGAGAATCCCACTCGAATGGCAACTATGCTCCAAAATGATTTAATTTTGCCATTCACTCAACAAACATCCGACGGTGGGTCTTTTATATCGAATACTTATCAAAGGGACCATACTTTAAACATCCCTCCCACAAGACACTTTTGATCATACCTTGGCATTATTATAAAAAATATACAGATTAACTATAACAATAGATTTTTTTAGCAAATGACTTTAAACAGCATCCATTACTGTAGTGCACTGTTAAATGTTTGTCCTTCAGCAGCAAAAACAAAAAGGTTTTGTCCACTGGAAACTCTTGAACATGCTACATATAATTAATTGCCCATGAGAAAAACAGGGACTTTCGAGATAAACATCTGCAACCTTCAAATTTTGGCCTTGGGAATTGTTTACAGTTATAGCAAAGGCTAGTTTGATTGGGAATTGAAGTGATTTAATATTAAATGGCAGATCTGTTGGAATAATAGGTAATTGAGGTATAGTACTTCTTCACCTTTAGCAGCACCTGTTAAAATGACTGCAGTCAAAATTTTCCTGCCAATCATAGTATTACACAACAGAGTGCCATTGCAAAGCCTAGATTACACATTAATATTACTGGAACTCCTACTTTTAACTTAAGTTCATGTGAAGGTACTCCCAAGATCCCTAATGAATTGACAAATTGTAGGATATGATACACTATTATCTTTGTCCATAACAGTGTCTATTGACTTAAAAATTGTAGCTTCACCTAGGATATTTGTCACCATAAGGCCATTAATTATATTAACAACTTCATTTTTAGGTGCAAGGATAGCTCTTTTGCACAGCCACTGCTCAGACATATAGTTTTCTTGCATGTTGAGAAATACCACACTTATTAACTCTTAAGTAGAGTTGACGATGTTGCAGAGATTGGTGGGCAATTGTATTTTTTTCTTCTCTGTTAATATGAAATCGACCTTCTCCAATTTTCAAAAGATTGTCATAAAAAACTGTCCTTAAGTAGTTGTTAATTTAACTTAAATATCTTAATGCTTTTCCATAAAAAAAAATATGAAGCTTTAAGAGATGCATCTAGTTCATGAGCTGGAGTGCTCTTTGCTCTGACAGGGACTGTTTGCCTAAAGTCTCCTGCAAGCAAGACTACCATTCCTCCCATAAGCCTTTCGTCACTTCTGAGATCACGCAAAGTACAATCTAAAGCCTCAAATGCATGTTCGTGAGTCATTGGACCCTTATCCCAACACCAAAACCTTGCATCTCTGTAACAAAACCACTCAGTTACTGTGTTTGCTGATGTTTCAAATTGGAGAATCTGTCATTGATAAGTTTAAAGGTAATTATAGAGCAGTATGAGCAGTTTGCCTCATCAGAAGCGTTGCTACTATACCAGAAGAAGCTACGGCTATTGCAATACCACCACCTTTTTTAATTTCATCTCAAAGAAGTACTATCAGGAATGTTTTTCAGGTTCCACCAGGGGCGTCCAAAAAAATAAGAGATGGTTTGGTGTTGCTAATTCTATTTTTTATGTTATCAAAAACAGCTGTTTGTTTAGGAATTAGGTGAGGCAACACAATTGCTTCCCATTGATGCAACTGTTTGACATTACCATTTCGTTACTGGTGCTCATAATCCTCTCAGGTCTCGGCAATCCTAAATCTACTAGATGTTTGCACAATTGACACAATTAATTCTTCAATATTCACAAGAGTTTTATTACAAGTCATTGTATGATAAATTTGGTTTGTTTTGCTGCATTCTGCAAAGAACGTCCTCAGCCATTGCATCTTTATAATTATTCCATAGTTGTAAAGGATTGGATCCTAACGCCTCACAAGCATCTCTGTAAGTCTGATATTTGTGGCCAGCGACTGTTCTAAGATATATATAAAAGAGGTAGGTCCTCTGGTATTGTGCAGTAGTAGTCTCAGGCAAAAACAATCAAAATTGGTTTCGTGAACTGTGTAAACTCGTCCGCGTGTATCCCTCAGTTTGCCATGACGTGGGACATGATGGTCGCCCTGACACACATAGATATACGAATGCTACCCAGGATGAGATAGGAGAGGTAATGAAACAGGCATGAGCCCTCCCAAGGAATTTTAACTATACGGTGGATTGCTATTGGATTATGGTCCCACTGTTATGACATCTCAAATCTAATGGAGACCCCATCCGCGTCATAATGACGCTTCAGGATAANTGAATTTTGCCACTCAGCCGACACATAGCCTGAGGTGGGATCTTTTACATCGAACACTTATCGATGGGACCCGTCTTTAACGTGCCTCCCAGAACACGCCTACGATCATACCTTAGTGTGGAGTGCTTCACAGGCAGACTCGTAGGATAACCCTTTTTACCCAGGGCTAGGCGCCGGCCCCGGGATTTGAACCCGGGACCTCCCGATCAGGAGGCGAGTACTCTAACCACTAGGCCAACCTGTCGGTTTATATGGTAGAGCGTCGATGTACCAAAGAAGCCGGCGAAACCGCATTAAAAAGGATGACGGGTTCGGGACCCGGCCCTCTAAAACATCGCAGACGTCAAAAATCCCTGTACGCTTTATTGTCGCCTCATGTATCGTTACAACCTCAAACATGTTTTAACCTATCCAAATAATAAATAACCAATACAGTACAGTATCATGAATCCAAGATCACAAAAACAAATATGACCTCACAGACCGAACACAACTAATGCTTCAGAAGATAAGTTAGCCTTTAATAAACGTAAACAATTGCAAAGTAATATTGTTTCAATTACTGTATAAGACCGTGCTTAAAAACTATAGCAACAGCCCCAAAACCATTACTAAATGTAAACAAATGCAGAGTAATGTTGTTTCCATTACCACGAAAATCGATATTTAACAAATTTTCTGGCTGTTTTACAACATTCTAAACAACTTTTATTCTTTGTCTTTTTTTTTCGCCCAACTGTGCCGTTGGGGAAAGCTTCTCACCCAGAACCCTGATAATCTCGATTTAAAAAATGTTCCATGGGTTTGACAACAAACGAAAAAACTTATATTTTTTGTCATTTATCATCCGAGGTCATGGAAGGCCCAAACAAATAATGTGGAAACATATGTGCACCATCGTATAGCCGCCATTTTTAACTTTGAAAAACTAACTTCAGATTTGTATTTAATGACCCCGAAAACCCCCTGTTTCTACATTTCATCCAATTGGAAGGATGTTCATTTTTGTAGCAAGTCATCTTGCGTTCACTGTTTTCTTTCAAGATGGTGGACATGGTTCTAAAGTACCCTATAGCATTCTACCTTTCATACTGAATATTTTGCCAAAAACCACTTCAAAATCAGGTGAATGGTTTTCGCGTTACTAAACCACAATACCATTTCGTTTTAATATACCAGTAAGGATGGTTGAGCTAAAGAAGACATATTGTAAGCTAGATGACAGAAGAAATGAAAACATCAAAGACTATATCGCTTACACTGCTTTGCAAAGTGGTTAACGGTATCCATTTACAAACAAACTTATTTCAATAAATTACAGGAATCCAATTCAAGTGAATAAAATTAGTCACTGTACTAACTTTCTTCTTCTTCTTCCTCGGTTTTGACCAAAGTGTTCTCCGACAATCCCTCATTGTTTTCATGGATATTAGTCATCATACTATTACAGATATTTTGTAGTGGTCTAAACATCTCCTCCAATATGGGCTCATCCTTCACTTTTGTAAAATCACATTCAAGTTCATCTTCAGCCTCCATGATTATATTTGCCTGTAAACAAGCAGAAAAGTTCCTTGAAATATTTGCTATCTGTAATGAATTATTGTAAATTATGACATGAGCCTTGCTTACCTCGCCCCAATTTGTCCAGTGTTATTATAGTTATACTGTACAATACTAGGTACTGTTTTCCCCCCATTATTACATACAAAAAGATACTTTAAAGCAATTATAAAAAAACATTAAAAATACAGGTATCGTAATGTCAAATTTCAAGTGTGTACTTTCAAAACTTTTTTTTTACAATAAGCAACTGTAATGCAAAAGCACTGTGAATGCCAAAAGTGCACTTAGAACTAGGAAGAAAGCAAGTGTTTATGAACCTTTGTTTTGAAGGTTTGTAAAGTATTTGTATTTACTTTTTGAGAAATATTAAAGAACATTCACAACACCCAGCCTCTGGTGGTAATCGAACTCATGAGTTTTGGTGCGAGAGTTAATTGATTACCCAACTGCTTCACCACATTCAGAAAGGGCCTTCATTATTTAGAGGGGCCTTAGTCTGCAGCTTTGCCTTCGCTGCTCTGTCGCAACACTGGTTCATCACCATGTCCAATGATAAGGAAGAGAATGTTACAAGCCACCAAATTTGTATTTTGTTCTTGCATGAAATATTTGTTTGTGAACCTGCTTTTAATGAAAATTCAACAAGTTGACAAATTATGATTACCAACAAAGTTAAAGGTGACGTGTCTATGTTTTACAATCACTATTTAGTGTACATTCAATTAAACAATGCCTTCAACAAATAATTGCAAGAAATGACTCAAATGAAGGAAAGGCAGAAAGGTCAACAGATTAGATGATGATGATTTGTAGTGTTTAAAGTCCTATCAACACCTGGTGGGTCATTTAAGGACGAAGAACAATGTTTATTGTGATTAATGAAGATAAACGGACATCACAAACATCCATACCTTATGCGGGATTCGAACCCACAACCTCTCAGGCCAGAGCTCGCTGTGCTAACCACTTGACCAAGCAGGTCTGCCACACCAGATTAGACATGGTGGCTTTTCTCGAAATGTTGTTTGAGCTAGTGAATGGTTTTCAATAATTCATATGTAGTTTCTGGTTTAAGAGGTAGCACAGTGACAACTGACTCTGCAACTATTATAAAAGTACCTTACATTTATATATGTTTTTAGTTTCCCTTCAGATCACAACTGTCTTTTTTTAGAAAAACAGAATATTTATTGCAGATATGTTATACTCACCTTCACACAAATATTAATTTTTAACAATTTCCTGTAGGCATTTTTATTTTGGTACACACAGTAAAACATACTATTTATGCTGTTTTATTTTATTTACTAATTTGAGCTTTGAAAATTCACTACTTTGTATATTTATGGTACAAGAAATTGTAAAATTTATTGAATTATACTGTATGTTATACACATTTTATATTCGTACATGTCACTGTAAATGGAGCGACTTAAGCATCAAAGGAGAAGTTCACGGACCATTTTTGTGGAGAGCTCGTATGCCCGCAATGAACATCTTTGTATAAACCTTTGTTTGAGTATAGTATTATATGACCAAGGTTAGAAATAAAGGTTTTGGCAAATGTTTCACTTAAGTTCATATAATTTAATTTTAAGGATTAACTGGTGATGATTGTGTGGAAAATTGTGGCACAAAATAAACTAGCCCTCTTAGGGTTCTGTGATATATTTGCTTTGGTAATTTTACCTGTAAAGTTACACTGTATTTTTTTTAAATGAGAAATATAGTTAAGATTTTGTCAAAAACAGGAACAGCAAGTCAATTTCTAAATTGAAAAATAAATAAACAAGATTTTTACCTTATTCCAGCACTATAACGGTGCGTTACTTTGCCTAGACATCCTCCGTTGACTGTTTCTCTAGTGTGAACCTAGACAGTGCTTAACAAAGCCCAGAGGACATCTGGGCGAAATATCACACTGTTATAGTGCTGGAATAAGGTAAAAAATCCTGTTTCATAATTTTTCAATTTAGAAAAAGAAATATATTATTTTGCAATGCATTAAAAAACTTTAAATCTGAAAAAAAAGGACAAACATTTGAAATACAAAAATGCTGCTATACTGTTCTATGTATTTATTATTTCTTAATATAGCCTAAATAGTATACATCATAGCCTCAGTATTTCACTTTCGAATGTTAAATCCAGTTGTATCATTTGTAAATATACTTTTTTTGCCAATGAGGTGAAACAATTAAATTGCTTGCTATTGCTATTGGATTATGGTCCCACTGTTTTGACATCTCAGGTCTAATGGAGACCCCATCCGCGTCGCAATGACGCTTCAGGATAACTGAATTTTGAATTTTGCCACTCAGCCGACACAAAAAAACCGGAGATGGGATCTTTTACATCAAACTTACTTATCGATGGGACCCGCCTTTAACGTGACTCCCGGAACACGCCTACGATCATACCTTGGTGTGGAGTGCTTCACAGGCAGGCTCATAGGATAACCCTTTTTACCCAGGGCTAGGAGCCGGCCCCGGGATTTGAACCCGGGACCTCCCGATCTAGAGGCGAGCACTCTAACCACTTGAAACAATTAAAGAAATCAATGAAGTTGAAAGGACATTACATGCATATTTTGTTGAGTATGTTGACCTCAATTATTCTCATGAGCAAGTTAAATACGGCTGACGTTACTCGTTTCACTCTTCACAGAGCTATTTGTGAATAATTTATAATATGAGTAAGGTAACTCATCCATGGCATCACACACGCAAAATAATAGCTACCCCTTTACTTACTTGTATCCATTGTGTAGCTTAGGAGTGGTTTAGAGCTTTCCAAGTTACACCAAGTTAATCACAATGGATTCATGATAATCCACACCTCTAGAAATCTACATTATTTATTTATATAAGCCTGTTCTATCTAATTGAAGTCGGAATTTTTGATTAAAATCACTGGCGTCACTTCTCTGGTTCTCACTATTCAGTTCGCCAATTCATCTGACTTTCCAAAGAGTATTTATAATATTAGCTAGAGTGCAAACTATGGTTTTTGGTGTGACTGTGAAGCTTGCGGCCACCATTTGTAATGTAGGCAAGAACTGGCACCCATATGTACTTACCTTGTTTAACTGTTGCTAGAATACACAAATATTAATTTTAAAACAAAAATAAAACTATTCCCAATATTATTGCACTTAAAGTGAATATAAATTAATATTTTAAGTGCAATAATACGGAGTGCCATTGAAAAGTACTGCCAGACGTGCAGTTCTTGCCTACATTACAAATGGCGGCCGCAAGCTCCACAGTCACACCAAAAACCATAGTTTGCACTCTAGCTAATATGATCAGTACTCTTTGGAAAGACAGATGAATTGGCAAACTGAATAATGAGAACCAGAGAAGTGACGCCAGTGATTTTCATCAAAATTCCGACTTCAATTAGATAGAACAGGCTTATATAAATGAATAATGTGGATTTCTAGAGGTGTGGATTATTATGAATAAATTATGATTAACTTGGTGTAACTTGGCAAGCTGTAAACCACTCCTAAGCTACACAACGGATACCGGTACAAGTAAGTAAAGGGGTAGCTATTATTTTGAGTGTGTGATGCCATGGATCAGTTACCTTAGTGAAACACATTTANGTTCATCGGACAGTGTAGTGTACTGCTTGATAGGGTAGACTGGGGGAATTCAGGTCATGGGGTAATTACATCAAATCATTGTAAGCTTCTATCACTGTAGAGCAGACAAGATGAACCAGAAGTGAACCACATGATGACAGTACACAGCAGAAGTTTGAAGCATTTAGTTCATCTTTTCTCCGCTCTAGTGATAGAAACTTACAATGATTCAATTTACCCCATGATCTGAATTCCCCCGGTCTACCTTAACTCACGTGTATAATTCCGGCGCTAATAGCCCATATATGCTATGCACCATAAAACCATATATCATCATCACGTGTATAATTTTGGGTAAGTTGCAAACTATTACACAAAGGGCAGTAGAAGGTTTTGTGTGTGAAATTTTGTAGCTCCTGGGGAAAAGTCCTCATGAATTGGATAACCACCCTACTTCTAAAGTACAGGATGGTTGTGTACTTTATCCTAAACTCACCTATAAACACTGTAGAACATTCATCCACGATATGTCAAACTTATTTTAACATATCTACACTACAATAATAAAACCACAATATAGTAACAACTATACAAAACTTGCATTCACCTACTAGATATCAATAACTACCGAGCTGTACCAAGAATAAACTAAGAAGAGGATGCGACACTCTGCCGTTTTTCCGTTGAAGCCGGGCGAATGCGTTACCTCTCCCGCCAACCTCACTCCTCCCTCTCGCGCGCCATCTGTACGCCATGTGCAACCTCACGCATTATCGTCATGGCAACCAAGCAAACGAACTAAAGGCATTCAAGGATCTCAAGAAACTCCAAATCGACCATAATTGGATTACTGGGTACGCCTTCATTATCATTTTTTGTTGTACCAAAGGATAAAGAAAGGTGAGTTCATTGTAGTATCATTTATTTAAAAAAATTCATGTGGCTAGTAGCACAGATATAATGAAAAGATATTTCAAATAAATACCCAGTTCTTAACATTTTCATGTAGACTAGTTATTATTAACAATTCACTTTTAGTTGACTAGGCTACTAGCCATATGGATTTTTTTTTAAATAAATGATACTAGAATGAATTCACCTTTCTTTATCCTTTGGTACAACAAAAAATGATAAAGAAGGATTCTTCCTTTTCAAATTGGTGCAGTAATACGCAACGCAAGTAGACATTTCTTCATATCCTAAATAAACAAACTTCTCAAATAGTATAGGCAAATTAGGTTTCTAGAAAAAAATAATTTTTGGAAAGCTAATTTCTTTTGGAAAGTGTTTATAGGCATCCCCTGACCCCACAAAACAAAATCCCCTGAAATCCCACTTGGGGANTAATTTCTTTTGGAAAGTGTTTATAGGCATCCCCTGACCCCACAAAACAAAATCCCCTGAAATCCCACTTGGGGAACATAAAAAAAAAATTAAATTTGTCCGCCATATTGGATTTTTTTCCAAACCATATAACTTTGGAACGGTTTGTCATACCGACATGCGGTTTGGCCCAAAATACTCTGTAAAGAACATAAAATACTGGAAAAGTAAATAAATTGATATTTGTCCAGATTTAGGGTTTAAAAACCGTAATTTAAAAAACAATATGTTTTTTAAGGAAGATTTTTTTCAAAAAATTCCCGATTATCTCTTTATCTGGGGATCTAATAAAAAAATGTTTCAAACCAAAGTTGGAGAGCATATCAAAATACCGCTTTTTAGTTTACGTTTTTACCTCAAACAGTATCCGTGGTACAGCCAAACGTAGACCGCTGCCCTCCGGGCAGCGCAGCGACACGCCTGTTAGATTGTGGCCGCTGTGAAGTGCAAACCGCCAAATTGTCGAGATTAAAACTATATATTCATTGTGCTGTGTAAATGTATACTGTATTATATTTTCGTAATCACTAATTCATATTAATAAGAATAAATAAAAGAAAAAAGTTATCAGTCTTTGTACAATATTTTACAATATAGAGTCCTGTTCTTCTTTACTGTTTAATTTTTTTCTGCCGCTTGGCAGCAACAACAGTTCTTGATGAAGATATTTGATTTCTCGTACTTTCAATAATCTGAGTTTCGTCAAGACTAATGTCATCTTCGTCGTCTAAGTCCAAATCAATTTCAGGCTTGTTTTTGCACGTTTTGGCAGTCTTTTTTGCAGTTGTAGCGAACAAGCTGTAACAACGCTTCTGAAGCAGGAGGTGGTGTTGTGGGCAATGGAACATACGAGTCATCTTCTATTCTCCATCCCCAATCCGTTGGTGGAAGTGGATTCCTAAGCCATGATTGAACTTGGTGGTAAACCCATAGGCTGTGCTGAAAAGCTGCCGCAGATGTTGGAGGAAGGATAGCAAGATCTAGAATGTAGTTAAGCGTTTTTTCCCAACAATCTGAAGATACGTTCTGTATCTTGTAGTGTCCAGATCTTGTGTAGCTTTCCCCCATAAAGCTTTACAAAAAATGCTTCGCCAGCCTTAGCAATGAGGTCATGGTATGTGTTAGGGCTATTGAAGATTTCCACCTCTTCCTGCAACTTAATATATTATTCCAGGGTATTGTAGCCTGTTATGTGGCCTTATTTGTATTGTGCTGACGTGGAATCACCATCCTATCATGGCATGGAGGAAGAGGATGTGATCTTTCATACTTGTGAGACNTGCTTAGAGTGCTAAGCTACCGAATATTTTTGTCTCAACCTTTGTGCTT
Organism: Machilis hrabei; assembly: GCA_003456935.1. NCBI lineage: Eukaryota > Metazoa > Arthropoda > Insecta > Archaeognatha > Machilidae > Machilis > Machilis hrabei. The sequence continues at coordinate 18,277 of KZ880150.1, forward strand.
CTGGGCATCATCATGTGCACTTCTTGATCTGAGGCTGCTAAAGCTGTGATGAGCACCAGAAGGTCAACAGCTACTTCAGTTGTCAATTTACCATTGGAATATATTGTTCACATGTATGGGGTGGTGCC
>KZ880175.1:12043-22175 GCA_003456935.1 Machilis hrabei
GTGAATCAGATGTTTTGGGCCAAAATAAATATTTTTTGCGATATGACTTTTTTTCGCAGAACGCACAGTTTGGAAGATAATGTGATGTCACGTGACAAAAACAAAAAAAGGCAGATTTTTTATTTTTTTCTGTAGGTTTCATACAAAGCTGAACAACTATTGTATTTAACATTTTTCTCTAGGTCTTCTGCATCATGGCTAGAATTAGCGTCAGTCAGTCACTCACTCACAATCACCAAAATTATTAGATTAGAATAGTAATTTGTATCTCTTATTGTGACGAAACTAGTCCAAGAAACCGTAATTGTAAATGTTGTATAGTTACATGTATCTGGAGTTAAAACAAGTTAAGCTATCCTGTAAGTCATGACATGTGCTAATCATACTTGTCACGCGGGTTCTCTAAAGTCAAGGATAGTATTGTACTTGTTTATGCTTCGGTCGTTTACTCAATTACCATAGCGGTTGTAAAGCGCCAGTATACTTTTTAGACCATCGAATTCTTCGCAGAAGATACCCTTTCTTCACTCTACAATGGCTCTTCATCCCCCATCTTAACCAGTTCTCTTATACTTCTGTTTCTCTTCTTTTCCTCCCTCTACTTCCAGGTCTGTCGAATGTATGCCTCTCCAACAGACGGTCACCTTTCTCGTTTTCCACTTCAATATCGAGAATGCCCCGGATATTTGCCGCCCTATAACAATATCACCATTGAAAACTAACATGGCAGCACGTTCGCCTGAAGAGTCTGCTCTCTCTTATTGAACGGAACAGAAGACCATCTTTTTCTTTCTTTTCTCTTCGCTCCCGTTCGTCGATTGGCTAAATGCTCTTCTTCTCTTCACTATACTTCTCTTTTATTACTTAGAGTCCTCCTTTTTAAGAGGCCAAAAATAAAAAATAAAAGGATTTTTGATGGACATGTTTTCTGCCGTATATTTTTTCTATGAATGTATAAGATCAATCTTTGAAAATCTTCCCCCACTCGCTCTTTCCCGATTTTCTGTCCTCACGTTTGTGGTCATCATACGACATCATTAAGTCCCGATTCCAGAAGCCCTGGAGGAGATGACGACATTATAGTTCAGAATGACCCAGAGTGGGCTCGATTACATTTTTGTGTTGGTTATGGACATACTCATTTTTCGTCTTTATAATCACATACCCAAGATTTTTATTTACGCCTAGTACTAAAGGAAAATCGGTAGTCGTATTTTGCAATCTTCAAAGAAAATGAATCATCACAGTTTACTTGATTTTCTTTGACCTACGTGCTATTAATTATACACAAGGGTTGGTTTATAAACACGTATTCGCAGTTGGACGACGTAGCTATGGTTTGGTTTATAATAAAGGATAAGTCCGCCAGCCAATTCAACGTATTCGGAGATGGAGTGGCCGAGTTGACCGACTTCCAACTTTTTAGATACATTGTTTCCGTTTCTGTCCGTTTCTGTCCGTTTTCTTCGATGTCGATGTTATCGGGAGGAAAGTCAACCATTGATAACTACTCCACTTTGTTGATCTCCCACTAGGTGGCAATACATACCTTTTCTGTCCGTATATCCGTTTCTATAAACGTTAAGCCTGGTTCATAGAAACGTATACGTAGTTGGACGACGTAGTTGGAAGACGGACAAAGAAATTGAGTTGTATGTGTAGCTATGGCGTGGTTCATAAAAAAGGATAGGTCCGCCGGCCAGCCCAACGGATTCAGAGACGGATTGGCCGAGTAGATGAACGTCCTACTTTTTAGATACGTTCTTTCCATTTCTGTCCATTTTCTTCAATGATGATGTTATCGGGAGGAAAGTCGACCGTTGAATCTATGCCGCTTTGTAGATTCCCGCTAGGTGGCAATGCATACCTTCTTTGATCTTTCTGTCCGTATATACGTTTCTATAAACGTTTGATCAAACTTGTATACGTCAATACGTTGTCCAACTACGTCGTCCAACTACGTATTCGTTTCTATAAACATTTGATCAAACTTGTATACGTCAATACGTTGTCCAACTACGTCGTCCAACTACGTATACGTTTCTATGAACCAGGCCTTACATCAAACTTGTATCCGTCAGTACGTTGTCCAACTACGCATACGTTTTTTTTTACCAAGCATAATTCATTATCGCATTAGTGTAAGCTCAACTGATTCCATAACTCATGTAATTCAGTAGTACTGTATCTAGCTGCATTCACGAAATTAGGGGCAGTCGAAATGATTTCGGTAGTGTGTCCGTTGAATAGCAGCACTNATGAATTATCGTTGATCTGAGTAATCAATTTGGGATCGAGTAGTTTGGTAGAAGAGGCTATTTTATCCAAAGGATAAGTGATAAGAAGCAGGTATCTATTTAAGTTAAATATATATTTATATTCAGCTTTGTTTGTGGATTTTGAATATACAGGGTGTTCGGAAATTCACCTTACAAAACGATATGGTGATGTTCCTTGATTGAAATGGAGTGGAATATTTATTTTCCAAAAATTCCGCAGACCAATAGTTTTCGAGTTATTAAAGGTTTAATCTGACCAATCACGGAGTGCGTAGCAGTCNGACTGCTACGCACTCCGTGATTGGTCAGATTAAACCTTTAATAACTCGAAAACTATTGGTCTGCGGAATTTTTGGAAAATAAATATTCCACTCCATTTCAATCAAGGAACATCACCATATCGTTTTGTAAGGTGAATTTCCGAACATCCTGTATATTTAATTATTCTGCAGCGTTTGGTGGAATTTCGTGTATGTGTTTGATGCAAAACGAAAACAACAAATACAGATTGTCATAATTAATTCTTGGCTTTCAAGAATGCTTAAGGAATGTTTTTGATTTACTACGATAGGCCTATATAATTTTACTGTCCCACTATACGGTAGGTCTAGTAGAGAACCCCTATGCGTCGAAACGACTCTTCAGGATAACATAATGTTTCCACTCATTCTGCTCTTACCCGATGGTGGATTNTTTTTCATGGAATACTTATCGATGGTACTCAACATTAAACTTCCCTCCCGGAAGATAGTTACGGTCATACCTTAATGAGGAGTGCTTCGAAGGCAGGATACACCCAGGAGTTGTACCCCATGGTTTGAACCTAATACCTATATCATTAACCCAAGCTGCCTGTTCTTAAGAAATGTAGTCCTTGTGTTTTTCATGACGTTTCGATTTCGTTACTGAAATATTTTTCTATTTGATTAAAAAACTTTTTATTTAGTACAGTTAAAACTTAAAACCGCAATAAAAACGTCCACAATAGTGTTAAAAATTTTAAATAGTTCAGTGATACTGTTTTAATCACTTTGGACGTTTTGTTTACGGTTTTAAGTTTTAACTGTACTATATTAACAATATTTTAATCACTTTGAAAAACATTTCAATAATGGAATCGAAACTTCGTAAAAATTGCTTTCTTTTTCACGAGTGGCTTTAAGTTAAGAAGAACTACACTCCTTAAAAAAATTGCCTCGTCAGTAAATACCACTTAGTGACAGTCATTCTAATACATTTTAGCGATGCCTTAATTAGTGATTATTAGGTACTAGGTCGTAATTTAACTTTGTGAAAAGTTTAACTTACTTCGTTTCTCTATTATCCTGGATTTGCTAGTGCTACTTTTGTATTTTGGGGAGGTGATCTAGTTGGGTCTGCGAATTAATTAATTAGTTCATTTTTAGATGAGGATTTAACATTTAGGATCGGTTAGAAATTATTCGTGGGATGTCACAGTTAACGTTACATTTTTATTCACTTCTACCAAACAGAGGCACAAATGGTGAAAACTGTATTTATCTCGCTTGGAAATACTTCTCTCGGCATAGTGATGCCACAATGCCACATTTATTGCAATATTTATTAAATACTAAATTCTATTAAGCGTGTAATAAGGTCCGATTTTCAGTTTAACACAGCTTATGCACTTAATGGAGTTTAGTTTTTAATATACATTGCACCATCATCTCAAGAAAAAGATTTTGAAATGGGATAATGTAATGATTTTTCCACGTCTGAGTCTGTTGGTAGTATTGATCACAAATGTAGCTTACCGTAATCCGGGGTTTGTTGAACATATTTTTAGCACATTTCTTGAGATAATTCTAAAAATAAGCAATATTTTGATCTAAAGAAATTTGAATATACCAACAAAACCAAAATACATCACCTAGCTCACAAAAACATTTAAAGAATTTTGAAAAAAAAATAATAATTGGTTGTCCGAGTTCGGGCGGGCCTATTTGGTCATTTTTGAAAAATCAATAGGAACAGTATAGTAAACGCATTTTATGACTGTGTTACCCCGGATTCGGATATGAAAATGCAAAGAGGAGAGGGACCCATCTTATTGTTTTTCTCTTTCTGAAAACTTTTTTTTTTTTTTTTAGTGGTTAGTGCACCGGGAACCGCCTGTGGGTATTATTTCCGGTGCGTGATAATCTTATCACTAACGTTTATGGCCACTTTTTATTCCGACATTTGTGCATACACTTAAGACAGTACAAGTGAGTGCTCAGACGTATGCTAACACAAGTGCACACTTAGGACAGCACATAAGAATAACACCCAGTCCTAGCCAGGAATCGAATCTGGGACCTACGGCGTGCAATGCCACGGGACTAACCACTAGGCTACCGGGGCCGGACTCTTTCTGAATACCTGTCAAAATATTCATATTTAACGAAAGATAAAAACTAACAATTAAAAAGTAAACTCTTTTTTCTACAAGTGGAAATCGTATATATTATACCAATTAAAATCGTAAAGAAAACTTAAAAATTAAAGACAACAAAAACCAAAGATAAATAAATACGTATAAAATAAAATGTCATGTCATGACCAAGTTACCCCGGAATGACAAAATAACCCCACCCCATATTACAGTAATTCATTACATCACGCACTTTAACTTCAGCCAGGTCTTTATGAAAATTGTCAAAGTATTCTTATATGTGGTGTGTATTTAGATAGATTTAAGAAATATCACGCCTTTTCTTTTCTTGCGTTAATTCTTTGCGAAAAATCTAAGGTTACATCAATTAAGCAATAAGGATTACAATAAAAATTGTGCGACCGCCAACTGAGCTGAAGTGCTATCTAGGATCGCAAATGTTCCCGCAAATAAAAGATAAAAAGAAAGAAAAAAAAGACTTTGAAAAGGTTAGGGAACACAAAGATTGTAAAGAAGAAGCAGACAAACTCAGGTTCTTCTCAATTTGCGACTACTCTTTCATTCGACTGTCGATTCTTCTTTTGAATCCTTCCTGTTGCGCTCGTAATGCCCTCTTCAGGCGTTTTGTATACAAAGCGTCGGCCGCGCTTAACGATTCTTGGCTGTTACTGGCTCGAGTTTGGCGGTTTTTCTCTTGGCCACCTTTTGATTTTTCAAGAGTCAGTATCGCGTATGCATCTCTTTTATTGTTCATTTCTTTTACATTTTCTCTCTCTCTCATTTTTGTATTCTCCGCAACCACTTCTACTACAATTTATCCTTGAATGGACTGAACATCCTCCCTTTTGAGACATGCACTCAGCAAAGGACACTAATGACCTCTCTGAACGTTTGACTGAAATACAAATGAAAAAGTTTGTTGAAAGGTGTAGCGTACAATAAGTCACTCATATCCCTCGTTATCATACGAAAAGGAAATCATATTCACATTAAGCGATTATATGTTTAAATCCGCTAGAAACCAAGTACCAGACATGGAAATGTAGATTTAAAAATTCCGAAGAACTACCAACCATGACACAACTTTCTATCTTTAACTTTTTTTTCCGGCTTAGGTGACCAATATTAGATTGCAGACGTATCTAGTAATCATAAATATTGATACTCTCCGAGGAAAAAAAGAGATACTCCATTAGACTGTAATAACGTTCTAAACTGCAGATGTTGGTAGCTTTGTGTTATGTGCAACATGAAGTCGAGCGTTGTCTTGAAAGAATAATCCATCTAGTGTGTTCTCGCTCGTCATCAAATACATATATCCCATTGGCGCTGAGATTTTTTGTTGTACTCATCTGCATAAGATGCAGGACGTAAAGCATGAGTATGAGTTTTTGTGCTACATGTAGTTGAGCGTTGTCTTGACATAATACTCCATCCTACTGGCAGGGGCGGCTGGTGTATATGAGCACGTGAGCACGTGAACACCCAACAAAATGGAAATTATTTATATTTTTTTTAAACATTTGCGTGATTACGCCACGTTTCGTAAACTATGAATGTTTGTTGTTGTCAAATACGTTCACGTTATGCTAACGTTCGAAGCACCGTAGAATCTTGTTTTCGTCTCAAGAGCACGCGGCGATCGTGCTCTTTCAAAATGCCTAGAAAAAAAAGCTAATTTACTGTGTTTGTGCGCTTGACAGTCTTCTTATGGCATTTTAAGCTAGAAACGGTCACACGTTATAATGTGCTCTCGAGCCAGGGGAGGCTCATAAGGCCAGATGCGCGATAAGTCTTTTTCGCTTTCTGCGCATTACGTCACCTGAGTGATAGTTGACTTTTTCTTACTGCGCACGGTAATTGGCAGTACATGTCGCAGTTGTTGTTATGTTGTGTTTTAGTTAATAATAGGCCTATAATTTGTGTTTATCCTTCCTCACTTCCTGGTATAAGGTGATTTTGATCAAAATATTACTCTTGTACACCTTTTATATTTTTATTTAGCTACAACATTACACTAAATCGAGTACGTATAGTGGCTATGAAACTGTAGTACGAAGCACATTTATTTGTATCCCATAAGTTACTTGTAAGGATACAAAAATACTACGTTCTAGGCCTACATAGAAGCTGTTCAAAACTTTTTTATAAAGGTGATTAGTATTTCTGCCCTATAAACTTCTTGTAAGTAATAGAAAAAACTATGATTTAGGCCTACACCGAAACTGTTGAAAAAGCTGTTATGTGAGTAGTGACAGTGTTCTATTGTGAAACGAGTTTTTAATGGGTATTTATTATGAATACTGTAACGGAAATTTTAAGCAAAAAGATATCTTCTGAAATGACCATAAAGTGATTGAAAAGTTACACGACGAATGCAGTTTCTGTACAAGTAGGTGAGTCACCATGTTTATTAATTTTTAATTATAAGATATGCTTGTATTCAGTTAATTCTTCTAACCTTTAAATTACACTGTTTTAATTGGTCATTGACATCGCCGGTGCCATTATCCATAGTTGCAAACTATCAAGTAACTTATTCAAATCAAGATTAAGTTTCTCAAATGCTGTTACAATATAAGATTGAATTCATTGAAAACATCATGCATACAATACAGTACATATATTTCTTTTAAATGTGTTTAAAAGTTAGATTTAAGCTGAAAACAGGCATTTCTAATCTGCAAACATACACAAATCCTCTGCGATGCCCAGGCCCATGTTCGAGATTCCACCGCAATGTGATTCTCTAGCTAGGTATTTTTGTGAACACCCGGTAATTACACGGAGAAAAACGGCTAGTTGCAGTGACCACTCAATTTGGTAGTTGGTTATGAACNTTGGCATTACTTCCGGTGCTTTAGCACCTAACATTTATGGCCACTTTTTATTCAGACATCGAGTGCACACACGTAAGACAACACAAGTGAGTACTCAGACGGATGCCAACACAAGTGCACACTTAGGACAGCACAAGCGTAACACCCAGCCCTAGCCAGGAATCGAACCTGACACCTCCGGCGTGCAATGCCACGGGACTAACCACTAGGCTACCGGGAACTTGCTAAACCTATCAAATTATTGGAATGATTTTGCGTGAACGAGAGATGCAAATGAAATATTAAGGTTGTCGAAAACGTTACGCAACAAAAGTACAGTTTGTACAAAAGATACGCATCAGACCTACAGTATATTTCCCAAAATTTAACCACAAGCTATACAGTAGGCTTGGTAAGTGAACGAAAATGTGCGTTTTAAGCGAAACGAAATTTCGCACTACGCTTCGTTTGGATATGACAGAATCGATGCTGGTACTGTATTCCAAATTTATGCACCAGACGTACCGACTGCCCCAGAAGTTAAACACCGTTTATTTTTCATGCAACCACCATATATTATTTTGATTAAGCAACAACCAAGTTTTAATCGAAAAACTTTAATGTGGTCCACGTTTTTCAGGAAGATATGTGTGTCGTCAAAAACACATTTTTAGAAGTCAACTTTAGTGAATTCCGACACTTTCATTTAGTCAAAGTGTATAATAAATTTACGTTGAACTCTGAGCCCTGACCCGAAATGGCCGATCCGGGCCGAATTAGGCTTCCAAGTCTCCAAAGAGGGCAGGACTGGGCAAGGTCTACTTATTCTAAAGTAGCCTTTAAATATATTGACGCTTGAGTGAGAAGGCACAGGCAGGGATGTTGTTTTGGGTATTCCAATCATCTGCATTTAACGAGGATGTGGATAGAGCAAAGATGTCACATCTTCTGAAAGTTAGTTAATCCAATTAATCATTTCTGAGTTTTTCAACTTCACTCATTTTATATGTTTTGTTCTTTATTGTAACTTCGCCTTTTGCTTAAGACCATATGATCTAATTTTATTGAGAATTTGAATTGTATTCATCAACCTTAACCCTTGCGACTTCTTTCTCTGGGGATACCTGAAAAGTAATGTGATAGCCGACCGGGGACATATATTAAAATTTTGTCTATGCCGTAATCTGGTTTTTAATAGTTTTTTTATTAATGATAATTCACGTTTATGATCCTATAGTTCGGACAACAATCGTCTAATGAAGTTCCCTTTCACGTCGTAAAAAAAAACTTTCAGGTTCTTTTTATGATAAGCAACTCTCGAAAGGGTGTAACGTGTAATGCAAAAGCACCGTGAGTACCAAAAATAAACATAGAACTACGAAGAAAGCAAGTGTTTATGAACCTTAGTTTTGAAGGTTTGAAGGTTGTATGTATCAGGAAAAACAGTTGATGGTAGTGTGTTCCAGAGTTTGGAAACTCGAGGNGCGTTTTAAGCGAAACGAAATTTCGCGCTACGCTTCGTTTGGATATGACAGAATCGATGCTGGTACTGTACGTGTGGCAACATTGCTCTCTATCCCCCCCGTTTGAAAGCAGGTGTTTAAAGTATCGAACATTGCTGTGAGAGGTACGTAACTCACTCAAGCGCCAACATAGCTGAAGGTTACTTCAGTGTAAAGGTAGCGACCTTCAGAAGTTATTTCCATATGAGCTCCTCTCTTACGAGTGAGAGGAAAAAGATGGCGTGACTATAAAGTTTAAAATAAAAAAGGAAGCTAAGAGTCAGTTCCAAAGAATAACCTCAACTCCATTAGCGAGAGATCGCTGTCCGACTTAATTTTTACGTCACTCTATTCTTTTATATCTGAAGCAACGCCAGTTGGTCTGAATGGAGAGTTTAGTTTAAAACATTGTATGTGGTGGGCTTGCTTTAGTAATTTTTCTTTGATGCATATTTCTTTTTTGTTTGGGGAAGGAGGAACTATTTATAACTTATATTCTGGCTAACGACACATTTCTTCGTTCGCAAGAAGTAATACTCCGAGGGCTATTATTCACGTGAAAGTAATCTACAGTAGGCTACTTCAGTTATAATAAATAGGCAAACATACATTTCAAAGGCACAACGAAGAATTTTCCCAAGCAAACACTTCACGAATAGCGAAAGAATATGTCAATAATCAATGATGATTTTGGTGTTTTACGTCCCGTCGACACACAATGGGTCATTAGGGACGAAGAAACAAATGTTTATTGTGATTAATGAAGGTGAACTTAATTCTATTTGAAGGTGATGATGAACACTTTTATTGAAACAGTGAGTTAAACCCAGCCCTGGCCAGGAATCGAACCTGGGACCTCCAGCGTGCAAGGCCAAGTGGCTAACCACTGGGCTACCGGGGCCGGCTATAATCAATGATATTGCTAAGTTCAAACTTAAAAATGGGAAAGTTTCTTCCAAGTGCGTTGATTGTGGTCTTGGAAAGTAGTGTATTAGCCCGATAGTAGGGCGATCTTGAATAGATGGTGACCCCTGATGGTCATTGAAAAAGGGGAAAAATATGAGAATTCGAAATTCACAATTTCCTTTCAAAATTACTGATATATACAGTACCAGCATCGATTCTGTCATATCCAAA
>KZ880176.1:0-10642 GCA_003456935.1 Machilis hrabei
GTGTATTTGAATAGGAAACTCTTCATGGCATTTGTTAACGAACATTTTCATGGACAATAACTTGTAAAACTAAATTTATATATACATTTGGTAATTTAGACACCTGTATGAATCTTACTAGTTTCTGCTTTTGGAAATTAATAGGCATTTTGAATAGTAATGTAGATGCATGGCTTGGTGTACTACAGACCCAATTATGTTAGGACAGTGCTGGTAGTGTTCCTAATTTTTGCTTTGTACATTTAATTATTGTCAAAAGGAATGAAAACAAAATCAAATTTCATTCAAAAGAATTTTATTCTGAAGTATTCTCCAGGCATTAAATGTTCTGCCTGTTGAGAAAAAGGTCAGTCACAAGTTATTGTAAGTATAGAGTGAATGAAAATCTAAAATTCTGTATTTTGTGATAGTGTTCAATCTTTGTTTGGAAATAACATTCTAAATGTAAAATTATACTTTAAAACTGCAGACTAATTTAGTTACCCATAGAGATGAATCCACTTATGTGCAACTTGTGTGAAGACTTGAATTGGGTTATTTAATTTTCTAGGTGGCTATGGAGCTGGATATGATTATTATGGAACTGGATATGGAAATTATGGCTATGGAAATTATGATTACCCAGGATACAACTATGGCAACTATGGTAAGATTCCTCTTAAATATTAGTGTTACATGTTGAACCTGTTGGAAGTTATTGATTTGTTTTAACATGGTTTTGAGATAGAAAGAATTAGAACAAAAGTTTTACGACATGGAAAGATTAAGAACAAAAGTTTTACAAAATGCATTTATGCATGTAGCTCTTTACCAACATCTATTGAAGCCTGGGCTTTTTTAAGTGTAGTCTAGTTCTTGTGATTAGTTATGTGCCTGCAGTTGCCCAAATTTCCTATACTATTAGAAAGTTATAGGAATCCATTTAAGGTACAAAATGTGCAACAAATTGCCATATCATGTAGTTAAAAAAGTGATGTGCTTCTAAATTTAAATTGCTGTGAACAGAGAAGCTGTCAGATAAAATGTAGGCATACAAACAATTGATTTGTGTACTTGAAGTGATTTCTCGGTTATAACTTTTTCAAGTGGTTATATAGTGTCTTGGAAAACAGACTACTGAAACCAAAGGAAAGGGTAATGGGAAGCAAACTTTAAATTCTTTTTTTCATAAATGCAGGAAGTATTGTGTCAAGTTTAAAATTCAGAATAGTTATGTCTTTGAATTTTGCTAATCATGTTTACCACATAGGTGATAATCTTGTTAGGAGTAATTGTGCTTGAACACCCATTACTATGCAAGGGACTTTGTAGTAAAACTTGAGAGATACAAGTGAAAATGTGTGCTGTACAGCCCTATGCAGAGGAACAACCTAAAAACATTCAAAATGTTTTAGTTTCTTTTAACTAAAAATCCACTTGGGAACTTATATTTTGTCATTCATATCTTCTTCCTCATAAAATGCAGCAGTGAAAGTGTTAGTGTGGTGCAAGGTGTAATTTTTTTTACCAGAATTTATTGCAAGATCCTTTTAAATTATGATTGGCTGTTAAGTGCATGTGATAATTTGAAATTGGAAAGTTAATTATGTGCAGGATTTTGATCCAGAGAAGTAGATTTTAACTGCAGTTTAGAATCTTGTAGGGTTATAGAACTAGTTCCTTGCATGTAGGCATTACTAAATGTTGCAGATTTTGAAGCTTAATGGTGACAGTAGTTTTAGTATGCATTGGTGATGTGTTGCACTTGATTGTTGAATTATCTACCAGAAGTTTCCTGTGTAGATTATATTGTGCATTTTGTAATTTGTTTTGATGCTAGTTTAAAAAAAAGTAAAGGCTAGTATTTCAGTTTACTTGCATTGGTATTGGTGTTCAGTGGTAGAAAACTTTNGAAAGTGTTAGCTAGAAAGCTTAAGATATGCTCCACTGCATATTTATTTAATATAGGTTGCTGTTCTTCAGTCAGAATAGTTAGCTGAAGAATTTTAGGGTTTGCTGTTATGGAAAAGAAAAAGCTTGAGTACAAACATTAAGTCCATAGCTTTCAAGTGCAATTTTATTAAGAATACAAAATTTTATAGTAGGTTTTTTTTTAATGTAATTAATCAACTTTGGTTCAGGTTCTAGCATTTGTCTCTAGCTTCATGCTTATATAATTTGCATGCTCTTTAGTGAGAAAGGTGTGGGTGGCTTGAAAGTCTGCTTCTTCCAGACTGCTAGATCCATGTGAACTAGTTTGAATTTTTAAAAAGATTGTTACTTGCTATATTTTAACATGAATTAGATGCTCATTGCAAACTACTAAGATATGAAATTAAATAAAGGATTTAATGTGGATTTTTGGTTATATAGGTTGAAAATGCTGATTAAAGTTTTAGCTAGTATTCCCATATTATTTAGTCTTTAAAATGGCTGGGAAATTCTTGGAACTGATTGGTTTTATTTCCGTCACAGACCATGGATATGACAATAGTTATGAAGGAGGATATGGTGGTGGAAGAGGTGGACGTGGTAAAGGTATTTGATTTTGTCCAGTATCGCGTAGTTTTGTTCATGTGCAGCGTAAAGTGTTCTGCATGAGATAAGGCTTTACTCTTGCATGTGGTGTAGCTAGACTTTTCTGGACAATACACATAGTAGACAGCCTTTTAGTTAACTAGACATTTTGTTCTACAGCTTTGTATTTATCAATATTGCAAGTTAGTACCCATGGTCATCTACAAACGAACTATTTTCNGAAGTAATATATTTGGGCAGCTTTAGGTCAAGGCACCAGCATGTTGTGCATGCAAGGCAGTTAGATGCTTTAATGGGTAGCCGTGTAAAGGGTGGATTCATACTAAGGTGTTCTTGGCAGTGTAACATTAAAGGATTCACGGTTTTAAAGAGCACATTGAATCNGAAGCCACAAGAAATAAAAACCAGATTTACACTAGTTTTATTTATGCATAGTTTTAGAAATCTAGCTTTTATTGTAAGTGGATGTGTGAAGAACTGAACAATCTGTTAAACAGGTAATTATAACCCTGTGGTGCAGGACAGAAAAGATGGTCTAAAGTGGTGCTGTGACATACACTGCAGGCTGTTGGAGGAAACTGGTTGTCTTGCAGTATTGTGATTTGTACATTGTCATGGCACAGGTAGAGTTTAATTATGTGTGGTCTTGAAATAGAACCGGTAGATAGGTTAGTGGGGTTAGTTTTGTGTTGGCTTCTTAGGGTTCACATTTAGCTTAGTGTAGAAAAGTCACCTTGCACATTTCAGGAGCTGCAAGTGGGGAAATTTTGGTAGCGAGACTGCATTATGTAAAGGTTGTTCACTGTTGTGGGCTTGTTTTAACCAGATGCTTCACTGGTAGGGTCGTGTAACAGGATTTGTTTGTTTTTACAGGAGGAAATCAGGGTTATGGAGGTGGAAAACAGAGGGGTGGTGGTGGTCGCCAGGCTCAGAGGCACCAACCCTATTAAAGTCACGTCTGTATACAATTGTGGTGTATGTTGTAATTGTCCTTGGTAAGTAACTCTTAGTTGAGTTTATATTAGTTGTAGATTGATTCTTTTCTTTAATAATAATAAGCCCATGCAGTTCAGGAGTGAGTGTAGTTGACAATTAGGCATCTTGTGGGTAGGTAGCTAGTACAACTGCTATGTAGAACAGTTCAGGGTTTGTGGTGACCTAAGGGGAAGTTAAGCTCAGATCATTAGATAGGTTGTGTGCTTGTCTATTCTTCGAGAAATAAGCCTCCAGTAGCTCTTGAAGGTTTTGGGTCTCTGGTGCAAGTTTTGGGTTTATGGTTGAATGTAATGTGTTTGATACTCTACATGTGCCATGGCATGTTAAGTTTTAGTATCTGTGAGGCCTGTACCACAAGTTTTTTTTTTGTCTTGTGTGTACAGAATACTAAGAAGCAGCATATTGCTTTGGAAATTATAGGATGAATGTAGTGTATGAATGATTCACTTGTTCCAAAATGTCTATATGTAGCAAGGTAAAAGTAGCTTTAGATTGCTTTGATGGAAGTGTTTTTGGAAAAGGTTGAAATTATGAATTGTTGGGACAGATTAGGTACTAAATGTACTAATGTTGCAGGGCTATTACTAATAGTTATTTGGTCACTGCATGTTTTCCATGTAGCTGTGGTTGATAAACTAATGTACGTAGTGTGTTTAGAAGGTCTATTATTTTTAGACGATTAAATTAAGGTTTTATTGCAGTGGTTAGCTTGCATGATATTTATTGTTTTTCTTGTCTTTCCAGATTAGCCCTGTTTTGCAAGGTTTACTTCCACAAGAGAGCAAGTCATTCCATTAATATGATTGAAGAAGAAAACAGCAAGAAGAGTTTATTTGGAAGAAGCTAGTTGTGGACAGTGTTATTATTTTTTTTTAAGTTTATTTGTGAACTGACAAAAGACTGCCCCTTGATAATGGGTTTCATTTGCTTGAACAATGAGTATTGAACAATCAGTGTTTGAATATGTAGTGGATTTTATTGAAACCAAGACTTTGAAAAGTGAACACCCCACCAGGAAAGTGTACTATTTCAAACCGGTTTTCCAGTCTGATTGCAGGACACATTTTTTAATGTCATTTGCCAGTTTTTTTAATGAACGCGAGACTGGAAAAGCAGATTTGTCTTCATGTAAAAATGTGAAGCTTTGTGCTTCAAATAAAATAATGTGAATTTGTAATTGCTGTTGCTGGCTTCCTTTGGTTACCTTCCTTGATTCCAGGGTTTGCCAGAAAATTCCAATTTTTGCCATCCTGGAAAAAGTAATTTGGAATTTTCTGCAAAATGTCTAAACTAGTTTGGAAAAAAAAAATCACTTTGGCATGTGTGAAATGAAGATAGATATTTATTCTAGCTTAAACAAATATTACAGTAATGTAACTTATAGGTAACCTCTGTTAGTACCATTTAAGGTTCTNCTAGCCTTGATGGCAAAGAACTGCTTGCCTATTGAATATCATTGAATACTTTTTCACTTAATTTTAAGTGTAAAGGTTGTCATAACATGAGATGTGTTAATGGATTTTTTAAATGGTGATGGATTAAATAAAATAAACAATAAGTATACATAATGGCAGGCTGCCCTCATATCTGACAATTTAATCTAGAAAGTGTTTATTGATTATGGGGTTAAGCTGTGGTCTGGTGACACTTCTTGGTGTCTTCTATATTGAAGATATTTACAACAATAAAAGAACCATCTTGTCCAAGTGTTGCCAGACTGATTCTTTTGTTTTTATTAGAAAATGGGCAATTGTTTTTCTCTAATTTTGGTTTCTAACTGTTAATATTTATGGGTTGCCTATGTCGTTCGTGTAAACTAAAATTCAATTGCTACGCTTCTATGAAGTGTTTATAGATAATTTTTTACTTTATTACGAGGCAGCTATCCATACAAATACCTGGTAGTTTTTACCTGAATTCTTTCTGCAAAATTATAGGCCAAAAAATCCATGAAAATGAGGGCCAAAACTCAAGTTGCTGTAATTTCGACTGGAATGAACATGACATTCTCCGTAAATGGTAGTGTATTCTATTACATGAAAACTATCAATGGTATATTTTTGTATTCGTGAGATTAAANTCTGTTGCTCATTGAAACCCTTGATTGTTGAACAGGCAGTATTTGGTACAAAATATGTTGAGAGTTTGATTACCACATGAGGCTGGGTGTTTGAATATTCATCATGACTGTCCATTCATATCTGATTATTATTGTGCCATGACCCATACGGTGTCCGTGTGATGTAAAACACCTGGTTTTCCTTTGTAATGTTTATACACATTTCTGAACATAAATCTTAAATAAGTTTTGTGTTGAACTAACAAGTTTCATCTTTAGATATGGAGTATATTTTCATAGGACTTCACTAATATTGTCCAATGCTTTTACACGGCTGCAATTTTGTGTTGAAACATGAAAATAAATGCCATACACTATACAGCGTGTTTGTGAAGTTCCACCCCCCTGCAGAACTTGGAAACCGTTAGAAATTTGGAGAAACGGCGAAACACGTGCATGATTTCGAGGGGTTGCTTTATCCGTGACGAGATATTGACGCAGGGACCTGGGGCTGCGGCCCAAAGCGAAAAATTTTATTGGAAAGGGGGTTCGTGTGATNCATNATGTGAAAGGTCTAATCNAGACNAGTAAATCAANACAANAAATTATTTGCTACNACGCTCATTTTCAAAATGGCCGGTGAAAGTTGGAAATTNAATTTAAAACAAATCTTTATTATTCAGGTTTATGAAGTTGCAGAGAGTAGGGTAGTATCAAATCTGTCTGGTGGCAAATGGGGCTCAATTAAAGGTAAGATTGTAGACTGCTTTTGTACATTCAACTTTTAAAACCGAATAAAATTACANGAAANTAGGATGAATCTTTCNAGGNNATTTATTCGNCTGCAGCCGATGTTCTCGGATTTGATACTACCCTACTCTCTGNAACTTCATAAACCTGAAAAATAAAGGGTTTTAAATTCAAATTCCAACTTTGACCGGCCGCCATGTTTAAGTGAGCGTCGTAGCAAATAATTTTTTGTTTTGATTTACTTGTCTCGATTAGACCTTTCACATGATGTATCACATGACCCCCTTTCCATTTAAATTTTTCACGTTGGGCCGTAGCCCCTGGTTCCCGCGTCAATATCTTCAAGGATAAAGCAGCCCCTCGAAATCGTGGACCACATGTTTCACTGTTTCTCCAAATTTCTTAACGGTTTCCAAGATCTGCAGGGGGTTGGAACTTTATAAACATCCTGTATAAATTTGGTAATTTTAGGGGGTACATTCTTACCATTACATTGTCTGATCTTTCAGTTTAAATGAAGCTTAATCTCTTGTCTTTGTTGCAGTTTCTCCTATATTTAATTATCTACATCTTGCCCTGCAATCAACTTTTTAAATTACAAGTTGCTTGTCCTAGCGTGGCGTGACAAAAGGTTGCAATTCTTAGTACTTGGCATAACAGACACACAAACTGTTACTAGAAATGTAAAGAACGTCATTGAAGACAAAAGCCTAAGGTTATATGTGATTACAATAAAAACATNGTGGTGTCACAGCAGATCACTACATACCTTATAGTTTTACTCTTAAATCTGCCGAATGGTTGCGAAAATTATTTTTCTGGCTTTTGGAGGTAGGAATTGTGAATAGTTTCTTGTTGTTCAACATTCAAAGACAAATCAAAATCCCCAGTTTCTCGTACTGTCTACAGAAAACGGTTGATCACACAGCTAGTAGACAGTGCGAGAAATAAGCAAGATCGAAAGCGAGGGAGACCCCCCCACTTCATATTCTAATCCCAAGAGTAACAGTAAAGACTGCAGTAGGTAATGACAGAAAAGTGAAAGGTGGGAGAAGACTGAATGTATTTCTGTAATGTCCTGTGGGATGCCGGTCCCAGGTTCGATTCCTGGCTAGGGCTGGGTGTTGCTGTTTCAATAAAAAGTGTTCATCTTCATATAGATTTAATTAAGTTCACCTTCATTAATCACAAGTCGTAAGCAAGAAATCATGAAATTAACGCAAAATAATTCAGAGCTGTACAGCTTGTCATGTCGAAAATAATTTGAGGGGAAAGGGTTAAAGTGAAGCAAATGCCATTGAATTGATTTCCTAACACCAGATGAAGTTTGAAAGTAAAGTATAAAAGAAATGACAGAAGTCGTGCATTGTTAAAGATGAAAGCTGAGAGTTGATACAGTAAAGTGGAGTAAATGGTTTCCCTACTTTTGTCTATTTTTCCACTATTGTCCTTTTTTTTAAAATTCCAGTGTCTTGGAAAAAAGTAATAAAAAAATAACACTGCTGAATTCAGTAGTGCTGTGCAGTTTTACAGATGAAATGGATTAGCAAAAGTTTTGATTTGATTAAATGCAGCAGCCTGCTAGTCTACTTCAGTTAAATGTGAATTCTTGCAAATGGCTGATAATATCAGATTTAAAAATTGATGAAGTTTGATCTGAACTAAAATTATAATTTAAGGACATTCATTACTGTTCATTCCACATCTTGTGCAGTTATTATAATTAAGGTGTTATGTTGCTACAGCATTTTCATATGAGTAATATATTTTTATATTTAGGTTGACATTTGTGTTCATGCATGTTTGGAAGGACTTATCTTTTAAACAGATACTTGAAACCCCTACTGCACCAGGGACGTATGTCTTGATATCCGAATATCAATACCACTAAACCACGTAGAGATATTACACAGAGCAAGGAAAAGGATCTGGTTTTACGTGATCTTCGGTACTGAGGGTTTATATTGTTACATAGTAATGTGTGCTCCCATATAATCTTTTTCTCTTGCTAGATAGCAGTAGTGAACCAGCTAATATTAGCCTGTTACAGAAGGGGTTAAGAGTCTGTTCCAAAACTGGATAAATCAGTCTGAGCTATACCACCAGTTGACAGTTTGTCTATCTGGCAGAAATTCATGATGGTCAACACCCTGAACATTAAAATAAGCCAACATCACTTNGACGTTTTACCTAATCTGACAGTTTTTTGGCCTTGATGAAGATTTGTCGACCCACTGTGACTATTGGACTTCCGTCTCAATATCGTAACTACAGACTCGTGTCTCTTCACCACTGATTATTCTGTTCATTAATGTTTCGTCATTTGTGCGATCCAACAGATCGTGATGCGATCATCTTTCAGATAAATTCAGGAATAGCTGGTACAGTTATATCAGATTCCCTGGGACCCGAATGATTATGGGGACCTGTTTGTTCTGGTACAGTTTTGTCCATGAAACGGGAACAGATAATAGCGGAACCGATACAAGACTACATTCAGGAGTGACAATTTTTTTTAGTCTCCCCATTTCGGAGATAAGTGTATTTTTNGAAATGATGATAGATGTGGAAACACTATAAAAAGAAGAATATATCTTCATTTAGAAGGTTAAAGTTACTGGTGGTGTTGATACCGAATGGCTCAGGGGTAACTATTTTGCTACACTATTGTACTGCGTGTGCAAGAGGTACCGGTTTCGAAACTCCAACTAGACAATTTTTTTGACAGACTGATTATTGGAAAGCCACAAAATTTAGTGGGGGCACAGCAACATCGGCCATAAGCTCCCAAAATAAAAACAACAACAAACCTACATACATATTGTACTGCGGTGTGACAGAGAAGATAAGACGGACTGAAAGTGCACTAGAGAGACAGAACAACAAACTACAGCAGTGNAACAGATGAAGGTTAGTAAAGGCCAACCTCTCCTTAAAGTGTGTGGCGTCCCAATAATACGTATCTTCTCTCTATTAATGTAGGGTTCTCGTTTCATCAGCCTTTAGTAAAAAAAAAAAATAAAATAATCTTGCATTGAAATTTTGAACTTTGCACACAATGAACAAGAATACTAGAGCAAAACAGTTACCCCTTAGCCATTCGGTATCAACAGCAGTTAACCTTCTAAATGAAGATATATTCTTCTTTTTAGTGGTGCAACATTTATCACAATTTCGAAAAATGCATTTAACTCTGAACTGGGGAGACAAAACAAATTGTCACTCTTGAATATAGTCTTGTATTGGCACTATCTACCATACCTTAAAGTTTGTCNGTGTGGTCNTGTTACACCCTGTATATATCAAAAAGGTAGCTGTCCAATGTGGTAGCAATTCAAAATGGCAGCTGATGCTAAATCATTCACTGCAATGTATTTTTGCTTTATTATTTTCAGTCATTTTAATTTATTTAATATATACCCCTCAGCAGACCTTCAAATTTATGTCGCTGCATGACCGCCAAAAGGTGATCATTGCGAGGATTCTGTGCCAAGGAATGCAGGCATACTCCCTCAGTCCCTTAGCTTTCAGGGAGAGGATATTCACATTGCAAGAACATAGGAGTTTCTTGTGTACATATAGTCCGCATTAAAGGTTAAAATGTCTGATTTGGAAAGAATGGCGGATGAGAACTTTATTGTTTGTTTGCAAAACACACCAAGCTCAATTATTACATTGGAGAAAGTGCTATTTAAAAAAAATACTTACCCCACACTTTATTGTTAAGACAAGTTGACAATCGTGGTGGTATGATAAATGCAAATGAACTGCTGGAGACAGTAAAATCAATGTTTTGGTACATCTGTCTACTACTTGAGCAATTTTATTAAAAAATCAAATAAGCATGCATTTTTAATGGAGCAAGTACGTATCAGGTAAAACATTTTATGAAAAGNCAGGTAAAAATACTTCAATCAGAATGCCTCCCGTTTTGTGTTCACAGGATTNGTTAGATTCAGAACGTCTGTGAAAATTAATTAAGGTGTAATAGACGACTTTGGGGGAAATCTTAAGTGTTAATACTTGTTTTTTAGGTTAGATTAGGTAAAGTGATTACTGAAGCCTTATTAATGAAATTAAATTTACTTCACAGCTTGCAGAAGACTCAATCACTCTGGATCTGGCGGGACATTAGTGCTTACATTCCAACTGACAGGAACTGAAACATAAT
Organism: Machilis hrabei; assembly: GCA_003456935.1. Classification (NCBI taxonomy): domain Eukaryota; kingdom Metazoa; phylum Arthropoda; class Insecta; order Archaeognatha; family Machilidae; genus Machilis; species Machilis hrabei. The sequence continues at coordinate 10,494 of KZ880176.1, forward strand.
CAGGTTAAAAGAGAGTATATGAAAAAAAAAACATTATGTAATTACACATTTGTGGTTGTACTAGCACTTTAGAAGTTGAGGAAATTTTGAATTTGAATGACCTTAATTTTGATTTGCATAATTGACCATGGAATGAGTTTGGAGCAGTG
>KZ880177.1:6096-18525 GCA_003456935.1 Machilis hrabei
GGACAGGAATCATTCCCGATACGTTAGTTTCACTCCGACATGAAACCGAACTAAAACTTACATCTCATTTCTACTCCGACCAAATCATCAACGTGATTGTTTCAATTCAGTTCTATTCCGGGCTGGAATCATTCCGGATTCAGTTTTTTGTTTTAGTTCAGTTTCAGTCACGGTCCCTGCTTTCCACTGAATGACTATTGGATATTAGTTTTGGATTTAATAATAAGAAAAATAACCTCTACCACTAAAAAGTTTTTAAATAAAACTAGGGATGTGCCTATTATAAAATTTGATCCTTAAAACGATTGTTTAAGTTCCTGAACAAAATCAAACATTATGTTTCTGCTGCTTCAATATTATATTCTAAAGTAGTGACCCTGAAATCTCCCGGCTCTGCTTATCAAAAGGTACTTACATTTTGAAATGTAGAATGTGAAACTCGCGTTAGGCGTAGAAATTGGACAAATTCGATTTTTTATTTAAAATTAGTGACCTCTCAAACCCCGGCACCTAATGAGCATCGCTTCTTATGATGTTACTTCCAATTTAAGGTGTGTGTGTGTGTGTTTTTTTTTTGGGGGGGGGGGTGAGGTTCGGGGTGACATTCTGAATTTTAGAGTTCATTCAAATGTAGTTCAGAAAACTCCTCGATACTTTTGTGCATTTAATTCTGACGACATTCTAATTTATTGATATTGATAGGGGTAGAACTTATGTTAGGGGTTACTAACCTGTATATTCAGTTTTAGATTTAACATCAGCGAACCAAATGCTTCCCGAGTAACGATGTTCGTTGAAGCCCAGACAGCACGTAAGCTTACGGCAAGCTTAGCTTTCGCTTGATTTTGGCTTGCCGCGGTAGCTTGAAATTACAAGCCTACAACAAACTTAACTTAAGCTTGCCGCAGTAACTTCGAAATGACAATCGTACGGCAAACTTAACTTAGCTTGATTTTGGCTTCCCTCGGTACTAGATTGCCACGACAAGTTTGTTGCAAGCTTGCCACGACTAGCATAAAACAAGCGGGACAAGTGTAAACTTCGTTGCTTGAATCAAGCTTGCTGCAAGCTTTAAGATTGCCATGGCAAACTTGCTGTAAGCGTATTGGCTTGACATGGCAAGCTTGCTGCAAGTTTGAATCAAGCTTATTATGCTGTCTGGGTGTAGATTCTAGGGCCTACTAACATGTGCAGACACTATTACATTGATGAGTGGAACGTGGACCATTATGTTACATTTCTTACGCTCCAGTTGTTACCCAATTAAGCAATTCAATGCTGTCGGTCAAACTGTTTCTGAATTGAAAGGCTGGTACCAAGTTCGTTTAGTTCCTTCGCTACGTTCAATTCAGGTATGAAAATAACTTGTAAAGAGAGTGCTCGAAAATATGTACGGAAGGTTTTAAATAACGAAACTTACCATTGGAGCTTCATTTTAGATATTTTATTTCACTCATTATTCACTAAAGCAGAGTACACATTTTACAGTAATTCCAAAATATAAAAATGAGTACGTATTAAACCAGTTCCTCAATGATGAGGCACGGGTTGCGCGGGCGGCGCGGACGGCGTGGGCGGTGCTGAACTCTGAGTGACCAATGATCACTGTATAAAAAATATTTTGTCCAATTGTGTTCCTCGCCATTGAGGAACTAGCTCTACGAGGCGCATCCAGAAAGTAAGTTCCGATTGGGCATATCTTCCGCGCATCTAGTGATATCGGAGTTGGACATGCTTTTCTTCATCTATGGCGTCATTTTGAGAGATTCTGTTTACTTTTGTGTTTCTGTTGTACGTTTGTCATGTTTAAGCCAATCTGAAATATGGTCAGTAATTAGATTTTTGAATGTGAGAAACGTGTGACCAAGCGAGACTTATTGACAGCTACGCGAGGTTTATGGACAAAACGCAATCAATGAGGGAATGGTGCAAAAGTTGATTAGGCAGTTCAATTAATGAACGAGGGCTGATTGCTTCTTTTGAATAGGAGTAGTTGGACCATCCTTCATACAACCATACTTAGAGTCAAGTGATTTTCATATTTTTTTCACTTGAAGAGGTTCAAAGGTGATGATGAGCTGAAGATGGAAGTTTAGAGGTGGCTGAAATTCAAGGCTGCCCAATGCTATTATGGAGTTATACATAATCTAGTGCCTCGCTGGAAAGAATGTATCAGTGCTGGTGGTGACTGGACAGAAAAGTAGTTTAAGGTACGTAGAATTTGATAAAAATTAAACAAATATATGTTTATAACCCAACGGTGCTTACTTTGTGGACGCTCCTTGAATTTTTCATTTCACAGGTAATAAGAGTCTTTTCTGAAAAGAACACAGTACAGCTTACAGTTCAGCAACTTCACACAAGCAGTGACACAATTTTTAATTCACGTCTATTGTTCGTGTGTGATTTTATAGCATTTCTACTTTTCCCTTGTAATTAATGTATAGAATCACATAAGTAAATGACGCCAAAAGTGTATTTCCGGCATTGACGCTCGCCTGAAAGACGTAGTGAATTTAATTTTTCGTAGCTTGGTAAGTGAACGAAAATTTGCGTTTTAAGCGAAACGAAATTTCGCGCTACGCTTCGTTTGGATATGACAGAATCGATGCTGGTACTGTATATTCTCAAGAGTGTTGGACTTTAAAAGAATATTATTTTTCCACTATGAGACCTCAAATGTTGTCACCCCATGCCGGGATGGAGGCTAAAATCTATGATATCAACTCACCTAGCACAAGAAAGTGTGCACGTTACCGCTCGGGAAAACAGCTACATCAAAATGCCGACTCCTACTCACTCATACACCACTGAGCCGAAACATTATGACCACCTGCCTGATATTAGTCCTCCACGTGCAGCCAAAACAGCTCTTTCCAGGTGAAGCTTGGACTCTACAAGAATTCTAAATGTGTCTTGTGTCATCTGGTATCATCACTTTACCAGCAGATCACGTGGTTTAGGCCCTGCAGGTGCTTGGTTGGATTGTTATCTAGGGAATTTAGATGCCAGAGCACTACCTGGAACTCTTTCTTGAGTCAGTGTGGCATGGCGCACTATCCTGCTGAGAGATGGCACATTCAGAAAGGAATACCACTGCTATGGAAGTATGTACCTCTTCAGCAATGATGCTTACGTAGATTGTAGACGTCACAGTTCACTGCAGATAGATGACTGTAACCAGGGTTTACCAGCAGAACATTGCCAAAAGCATTACACTTCCTCCACAAGCTTGTTTTCGTCCCACGGTGCATCGTGGTGCCAATACTTCCCTAAGTAAATGACGCACACGTACCCGGCTGTCCATATGGTGCAACAGGAACCCGGGGTTCATCGGACCAGACGACCATCTTCCAGTTATTGAAGGTTTAGTTTCGATACTCACGTACCCAGTGTAGGCAATTTTGACGGTGATTCATGGTTAGCAGGGGGATTCGAAGTGGCTTGCGGCTTTCGCAGCCCCATTTTCAGCAGGATCCGATGTATCTTGTGTTTTGACACATTAGGCCTGTCACACGCATTGAAATTACCGGGGGGTTGCGACACAGTATCCCTTTTGTTGCCTCGTACCAGATGGGATATTCTTCACCCACCTCTCGCATCGATGAGCTGTGGTCATCCCATACCTTGCCGCCGATTCATGGGTTTTCCCTCCTGGAACCACTTTTTTGAAGGTAGAAGGAGCACTCCACAAGCTATGTTGTCTCGGAAATACTCTGACCCAGTCGTTTGGCCATTACAATTTAGCTTTTGTCAAACTCGCTTAAGTTCGATTACTTGAAAAATGAAGATATTTATGTCGCTTTAATATTTCGCCGAGCTATTCACCTCGAGCTTCATCAGAATGTCACTGTCAAGCACACGTCGTCAGCAAGGAAGCCATCTTTGAAGGACTGTCACATTTTTAAAAATTGTCACGGTTTGGGAGCATTGAATTATTATTTCCCATGTTGCTGTTATTCTAGTCTCTCTTATATTGATTGGTTAGTTTAACTTCATGTACTTCCTGAACCACGTAACAGTGCACAGGTGAAATTTGCGATTTCAAGTTTTTTAAAGTTTTAAATTTTAAAGTTTGTAAAGTGAATTGACGCTCTCTAACTATACTAACCAGTATAAAAGAGACTAAAATAATAGCAACATGGGAAATAATACTTCAATGCTCCCAAACCATGACAATTTTTCGAAAATGTTACAGTCCTTTAAAGATGACTTCCTTGCTTAGGACGTGTGCTTCACAGTGACATTCTGATGAAGCTCGAGGTGAATAGCTCAACGAAATATTAATGCGACAGAAATTGCTGGTGTATGGTAAGACATTTCTTTTCATTTTCAAGTAATCATGTGTGCCTACACCTGTTTCCGATAAAACTTAAAATCGGTTAAGTCCGCTGCTCTTTCCATCTGAAGAACAAGACTAACACTGATTAAACAGAGCTTCGTATCTTGTGTTATTTATACCGTGTCCTGACCTGCACACGCGCTGTCGTTTACCTGCAGTCGCTTCAACTCACTGTTCATAATGTTTTGGTTCATCGGTGTAAATCACAAGAAAATGAGGTTACATTATGAAACATTCTACGCTGTTCGGTGTGATGATTTTCATATAAAATGCATATCAATTAAATACTACTTCGTTGATTCCCCACAACAAATATTTTTTTACTATGTTTCTCTTTTTCCGGGAGTCTTGAAAAATGAACATGAAGATAAATTTAAGCTGAATGTTAAATGAGTATAGCTCTCCATTTTTAAATGAAAGTACATTTCAGAATCTCTTTCGGCGGTATAATTCATACAGGAATACAGTCGTTGAAATGACTAATCCTACACCCCACAGAACCAAAGAGAGCTTTAAGTGGACAACTGTTAAAGGTTTCGGAAGTGATTTCTTATTAATATCAGATTTAACTCTGTAAGGAAGTTTTAGATTCAGTGAATCCCATTTGATTTTCTCGTATAATCCCGAAGCTAACAGTTTCCATATTACAGAGTCAATATCTTTCTTGTAAATAGACTTTGGCTCCATGATGAAGGCTATACTGTAGGTGCCCAAGCATTCGTCCATAACATCAACATGCGACTCTTCATGTGTTAATACAAAATATTCGAGAAAATGTTTTCCCGAGAAGAAGGCACTATCGCCACGTACAACCCTGGCGACACCAACTGTTAAATTTTCAACTTTTTCAGACCTCAAAACCATGTCAAAAACATGTTTACCGGATCCAAAAGGCATAAAATCTTTGAGACTATCCTTATCTGCAATTGAACAGGCAATCAATTTAGTTTTCGCAAGTTGATCAACTGTGTTGATAGCTGCTGGAGATACTGTCATAGTAAGAAAAGATACAAGTTTGCTTAAAAATGCTGTACACAATACAAAACTAGCAAAAACCCAACATATAAACATAACGTTTTCAGCTTTTCCTTTACGTTTAAACGTGACAGACATGTTCAGAAGGACAGACATCCACTGAAGCAACACTAATTGGAAAGCTGTAGGTTTATATTGCCTCATATGTAATTGACTTAAGTTAGTATAAAAGTAGGCTAATACTCTTACTGTTGTGAAGGTTATGACAAAGGCTAGAACAGAGCATATCCACATGATCCATTTAAAAGGTTTAAATAAAGAGTTCCATTCCAATACTTCTTTTGGATGAGGTACCAAAACCGTAGCACAATCCATGCTGAAAGATACACTCATGCTTTTATATGTTTCGATCGTAACAAAAATATTACCTGCGCCGAAATTACTGTTATGATTCTTTACATTGCCAAGTAAATCATTCCACTTTCCTTCTGCAAATATTTGGAACACATAGGTGAAGTTCATAGCTTCCGAAATAAGGTGTACCAATTCTGGTTCTATTCCACTTATTTTATAATTTTGAGTCAATTTGTCTTTTTCGATAATTGCTGAAGGTGGTACTTGAAGAATAGAGATTTTTAGTTTTTTCCCTTTCAAATTTTTAGTTTTGCTTGGAAAAATTGACGAAATAGGTTTCGAAAATGTATACCCGTTCCATTCATTTACAGTAACAATAGCCTCTGACAAAATATCTTGAGTGCTTAAAACTAACTCTTCTTCATTCTCGTTTTCAGATTTTGCAATTACAACAACGTTTGGAATGTTTTCAACTAGATGGTTTGATAATAAATCATTGTGTGTTGTGACCAAAAGTAGTGAAGACCTTTCAGTAATAGCTTCAGTATTGTACATGTGGTCAAGCAGTTTATGTAGTTTCAACGTGTCGTTCATTATGAAGACATAATTCACACAAGTAGTATTTTTAAGAGCTTCTGTATCTAAGTTAAACTGGTTGCTGCTGGCCATATCTTTGCGCACTAAAACCAGCGGATGCTGACGAAGAGGTTTCAACTCTATGATCGTGTCGGAAAGTGATAAAAAAGAATCGTCAGAAATTAATACTAAGCAACCAATATGTTTGTACTGAGTTTCTATAATAACAGTCAACAGATCTTGATGTAACCGGTTCTCCTTCGTACTCTCTCGATGGAATGAGACACAGCTTTCGGTAATGTGTGTCCCTGATATTTTCACCATAAGTAACGAGAAAAACAGGAACAGGAACCATCTGTAAAGATAGGAGAAAATATTTGTAAGTTAGGTAATAAACGTGTTGTTTGGGCCGAAAATAAACGTCTGATTCGAGAAGGTGAAACGCTTAGGTACGTTTCACACTTGTGTGGGCCGGAAATAAAAGTCTATTTCGAGAAGGTGAAACGTTAAGGTATGTTTGACAGCATAATCTGTTATTTAGGTTTACTGCTATTGCTATTGGATTATGGTCCCACTGTTATGACATCTTAGGTCTAATGGAGACCCCATCCGCGTCGTAATAATGCTTCAGGATAATTGAATTTTAATTTTGCCACTCAGCCGACACATAGCCGGAGGTGGGAACTTTTACATCGAACACTTATCGATGGGACCCGCCTTTAACGTGCCTCCCGGAACACGCCTACGATCATACCTTGGTGTGGAGTGCTTCACAGGCAGACTCGTAGGATAACCCTTTTTACCCAGGGCTAGGAGCCGGCCCCGGGATTTGAACCCGGTACCTCCCGATCAAGAGGCGAACACTCTAACTACTAAACCAACCTGTCGGTTTTTTAGGTTTATAAAAGGAGGTCTAAAGAAGCAAATCTTCTTTGCAGGGAAACTGTGAATGAGCTGTAAATGAAATTAATATATATTCTTCTGAAATATTAGGAATAGTGTTAGATATAAGCAGTAAACCCTCCTACACTGAAAATATATACAAATTGTTTTCAAAGATATCTAGTGGTATAAAACAGTAGGATGAGTCGTCATACACTCTTAGACTTCTCTCTATAATATACTTTTTATTTACGGCACTTTTCAGTGCTGGCTAGTAAGTGCCACTAATGCCGGGTCTACAATGAGACTTACACCTAAGAGATTTGCGACAACCTTTGCCTCTTCCCCAAAATAGTGATCCACAATGGTGTACTGTGACTTAAAGCTTAACACAATGAGAACAGAGAAGATGTTCTTCTTCTTCTTCCCATTGTCTCTAATAGGTGCATGCGGCCTTGAAGCTGATTGGCCAGACTCTAGCTCACTTGCCCTAAGAGATGGGAGATGACTATCTCCCAAAATACAAGCTGTCCCCTCATGAAATACTAAAAACTAAAGTCTTCCTAAAGTCTCATTGTAGATCAGGCATAAGCGGTTGTTTATTCCGTAGTAATATATACCAGAATAGATGACTAAACTATAAAACAAGTTTTGCTCTGATTATAGAAGTTGATACTTGTACCAAATGTAACTGAACATGTTTTCCCATTAAGTGCTACTGTGACATTTAGAAATGCAATTATTTTTCCACAAACACATCATTCCGGCATAAATCAGAGCCCATCCAAAATGAAGACGTTTGGGAAGAAGCTATAATAACGTTACTGATTTAGACAGCGACAGTCAACTGCGTAGACGACATGGGAAGAAACACTTCTCAACAATGGGAGAGCAAACTGAAAGGTCTATCCAGATGGGGCGTCAGACGGAGTGACCGGAAGAGAACGCAACGCTTTTCGCCACTCAATTGTTTGCTGTGTATTTCTTATAGCGATATCACAACAAGGTGGTAAGGGTTGGTAATTTTCTCACATATTTGGTCGTTAATTCGGCTGCAAAGTCAGCTGGTAAGTATAGGAACATTTCTGCGTACAAAAAAAACTAAGCTAATTAAGAGGCGTCATATCCGTAATATCATAGCCGTAGTGTTACGCAGGACTGAGGATGACTTATACAAACTGGGAACTAAAAAAGGTGTTCTACAAAACTCTACACACGATCAGAATTTGATCTTTGCAAACAGACTTTTGTCAATATTCATGATGTGGGTACAGGAAAGGAAATATCCCTGAGGTCTGCAGCAACGCTCTTTGCTGTTGGCTCAGGGCAAGGATTCGTCAAATGTCAGTGTACAAAGAACCGTGGCTCAAATATGTGTTTCTGTAAAAAGAAAAAAATGCTGTGCAATTCTAAATGTCACAGTAGCACTTCATGGGAAAACATACAACTTAAATTAAGACTACTTTAGAAAAACTTTACTGATAACATTAGCCAAATCTAGTTTTCACAAAGAGATATGATGTAAGAACTTATTTTTACTGAAAACATTAGTCAAATCTAGTGTTCACAAAGAGATATGATGTAAGAACTAGTTTTTAGTATTAATATAAATTCTTTCGGGGGTTTACTGTGAAATAAGAGCGACGCGGGTTGCGTTTGATATCGAATCGAGGTGCAAAGCCCTGAGGTTCTATAACAAACGCAACCCGCGTCGCTCTTATCTCACATTAAACCTTCAAAGGAGTTTATATTCATTTTAACTACCTAAACGGGTGGACCCCTATGTATAACGCTACGTGATGTAATTTCGATGAAAGCCCTCTTTAACCGGAGTGATACCTATCGAACATCATGTTTTTATATATTAATTCGAGTTAGCGTAGCTAATCTGTTATCTCCTTTGGAGTTGGCAACACAGGGTTTAGGGAAAAAAAGGGTAAAAACTTTAGAGTGCGCTTTGATCGTATCTTGGTTGCAACACTGTCGTATCAGAGTGGCGAAGAAATTTGTGGGAGACGGAGGTTCGGTCGTGTATGCGTTACATTTTGCGTTTAAGAACTGGAGGCATTATATTGCATTTTTTCTTTTACTTTTCTTCTGTGGAGAAGTGGCTTTTCTCAGGATTGTTAAATTATAGGTTCTGTGTTACATTTTTTGTGTGTGTGCAGTAGTGGGGGTGTATTTGTGTGTGTGAAACAATAATGGATGACAGTAAGAATGGATGTTTTAGAAAGATTAGGTGAGTACCAAAATTGAATTGTAGGCATTATTCTGTAGAGAGTGTACTTGTACTGTTAGACAGACGTGGCAATGTTTCTGACACAAGGGTGACTCTGAATATTTAGCATGTAAATTATTATAATCTGGTGATCTTTTTTTATGTTGCAGTAATTAAATAGTGGAAGATACTGTATTGTTGTTAATTGGCAAATGCTTGGTGTTTTAAGATTTACACCTAGTTCAGTAGGGCAAAGGGTGTCGGCAAATGCGACCAGTCATCAAATGCGAGCAGTCCAACTTTCACCGTAAATATCAGGGTAATGTGTGTTTAGTGAGCACTTAAGGAACACGCCAATAAGTAATGAAACTTAGCCAGTCATTTTTAAACATCTAGGAAGGCCTATAACGCAGTGTTCTTATTTATATTTACGAGGAAAGTTGGACGGCTGGCATTTCATGACTGGTCGCATTTGCCAACATACTATGTGGGGTTTTTCCCCCTGTGTAAATTTTGTTAGTTTGTTTGTGTCGAATTAATTTGGTAACAATATTTATCATATTTCGCTATTTTGCTTATTAATCCTTCGCACCCGCGATTAATACGTACAATCACTTGTAAATTAGACGTCGCTTCGCTTCGCTTCGTCACAATTGTAAATCGACGGAGCGAAGCGACGTGTTCAAAATGACGAGCGTTTCTACGTATTAATTCGAGGGTGCGAAGCATCCGAGAAATAATATATAAAAAAGCGAGGTTTGATCGGTATCAACCCGGGTAGAGAGGGATTTCATCGAAATATCAGGTAGCGTTTTACATGGGGGTCCGCCATTTTAGGTTGCTAACTGAAAATATTAGTAAAAACTAGGAGTTAAATATTAAATTCGTGTTTTTACCAATAAGGCTCATGATTTCTAGTTCTTACTAGGAACTACTAGTTTTGACTAGGGAATACTAGTTTTCACAAACAGTACTAGTAACTTCTAGTTTTTATTAGTAAGAACTAGTATAAACGGATTTCGGGTCTTAATATTTCTCTATTTTGAAGAGATAAGGTAATATTTCAAACCCATTGGGACACCAGAAGGAATCGTCATACACATTCTAAATTTTAAGGGTATCAAAATTCAACTTTACTGTGCTATGATGGTTTGGGTTAACAAAAAGTTGATTTTTTTTGCTCCACGCTACTATACAGTGAAAGTAATAAAGGGTGAGAAATTATTGTGTTAACTTCAAAATTGTGTCGGCAGACAACCTCATCTGAGTTTGGCAATGAAAATATTTCATGTTAACTTAAAATTTAAAAAAAGTGTTGTCTCCTACATCTACACTGAATACTGAAAGCCCTCAAGAAAATAAAGGAACTAAGGATGTTTTATTGAATTAGCTAATGAAATATGTCATAGACGTACTTACAGATTACTTGCACAAAGAGTTCATTCAGACCTGACTTTCTTCAATTTTAATCCCTAAGCTAGGCTATTCATATTTTCAAGTTTAGAACTAACTTTATTCAACACCATTACTTAACCTCATCCCTAACAATTACATCACCACCATTGTCATACAATAAAACTATATAAATTCCACATTTCAACCACAGCGCCACCACCACAGCGGTAGACGAGTGAACTATCACAGACCAACAGAGTACCACTCGTCGAAACTCATACCACGCACTGAAACTACCACTCGCAGTCAACTCATTCCGCAGTTAAACTCGCTCCCACTAAATTTAGACCTCACTTTCTTCAAATTCACGCCTAACCTAACCCATGTCATATTTTCAAGTTTATACCTAAATCTGCTCAACTCCATAACTTAAGCTCATCCATACCAATTACACTGTCATACAAGAAAACTATATAGCTTTCGTATTTCGACTAGATCACCACCACCAGAGTGGTGGACGAGTGAAATATTTGACTATTTGGCCCTACGCATGGACACGTCTGATCATGGACTGTCGTACCCTTTCAAATACCCTAGGACGGTTGCGAATGGTTTTGCACGCATCTGCGATGCGGTGGTGAAGAGTCTCTACATTTGGAATTGCATTTTCATAAACTAGAGCTTTTAAGTGTTCCTACAGATAAAAATCTAGAGGATTTAGGTCTGGTGAACGTGCAGGCCATGGGACTGGTCCTCCCTTACCTATCCACTTGTCATGATATATATTAGTGAGTTCATCTCGAACAAAGCAGCTAAAATCTACTGGAGCCCCGTCGTGAATAAACCATATGGTTGCCCTTATTACCAGGGTACATTTTCTAAAAAACCTGGAAGAGTGTTTACTATGAAATCTCTGTAGACGTTACCTGTAAGTCGTTGTGGTAAAACATACAATACCAGCCCTCACATTGATGTTGAACTGCAGCTGATGTCTAGCCTCAACTGTACCCCGTGGATATTCGTCTGCCCACTGATATTGATAATGAAAGTTTGTAATGCCGTATCTACTAAACGTTGCTTCGTCTGTAAAGAGCACTGAGGAGACAAACAGTGGAGTAGCGGTTTGCTGAACAAAGTTTTCGCGTGGTGGGTAATCATTAGGTGCAAGACCCTCCACACATAGAAGATAATAAGGATACAGAAGCTGCGCATGAATTGGTCTTCATGCGGTGCTTTCAATTACAGGAAATGCTGCGGCCAATTGTCTTGTACTAACACGTAGGTCATCAGCAACATGATGTAGAATACGCCCTTCCTGGTCAGGCGTTCGAACCACTCTAGGTTTTCCTCGATCCACAGTTTGTGGTGCTACGGATCCTGTATCCACACCTAGACGGTACACTGCCTTAAAAGTTTGATGATTCGGCTGGCGCCGGTCTGGGAACGCTACCTGATACAATTGCGCAGCCCTGCGTCTACTACCATTAGCGCGACCGTACATGAAAATCATGTCTGCCTGCTCACGAAATTAATATGTATCCTGCCATGGTTAGGCACTCATATTTAACTGAATTGTAGTACAAACCGTTGATCAAAGCGACCGACAGGTTGGCCTAGTGGTTAGAGTGTTCGCCTCCTGATCGGGAGGTCCCGGGTTCAAACCCCGGGGCCGACTCCTAGCCCTGGG
>KZ880185.1:0-15280 GCA_003456935.1 Machilis hrabei
AAACAAATAGCATTTATAATTAGAATTATGTGAATCAGTTAATCTGTACATAAAAAAATATTAATTATATATGGGCAGATTAAAAATGTACCTACCATATCTATAAAATAGTATTTTGTTAATATCCAATTCAAAAACGTCCGTACAATATTTCGTTTTCGATATAATTATTTTAATATCCATACAATATTCTTTTGTGGACATTGTAGACCTTGTGTGGATATTGAATGCTATGTAGGGTTACGACGAATACTTGGCTGTGCTTTCTGAATTACTTCCTCGTGTAGCTAATACGAATTAAAATACAAAGACTATTCGTTCTTACAGTTCTTATCCATCCCCAAACAAATCCCAGGGATGGAATATAGACTAAGTAGGGAATAGTTTCGACGCCATATTAGTGTTATTTACGCATATTTTCCAAAGAATTTGTATCGGGTCCTGTTAATCGCCTTGACATAGTTTTTCTAATCCTCTTGAGTACCGCTGCGTTGTTTTTACAACGATGTTTTGAACAAGAGTTATACATAATATTTAACATCTTTCTATTTACAGCATCATAAGTTGCAATTTCGGTTATAAAGTGTCACGTCTACATCTACATCTTACCCAGCAATCACCATAATGGCATTTGGCAGGGGGTACGACAGTACCTTATGTTACGAATCCATGTTTACGCGATTCCAATCTCGAATCGTTCTAGAAAAAAGGACCAAAAGTACGCGTTAGTCTTGCATCTTATTTCCTTTATTTTATTTTATCCACACGGTCGCGCCTAGCTATGTGTAGTGAAACAGTTGTATAACCTCACCCACATTTACCTGAGAATGAGAACTGGTTAACTGTTCTAATCTCCTAATTCTACACGATCGAGGATATGCATTGCAAGGTTCCCAACCTAACTGCTCTTAACATCTCGGTTACACTATCCATCATATCCCATTGGCCCAAAACGAATCTAGCTGCCNTTCGTTGTACTGACTGAACATGATGTTGTACCTCTACTTCATAGGGGTCCCAAACGCTACTACAGTATTGGATAATAGGAAGTACTAATGTATTGTACGCAATTTGTTTAACATGTTGTGGACATAGGACGAAGATCTTCTGAAGAAACCGAAGTGTACGTAGCTTCTTACCCACGATATAACGTACTGTATATGAGAATTCCACGAAAGGTCATCACTAACAATAACGCCCAAGTATTTGCATTATTTCACTACTTTTAACGTTTCTCCATGAAGAGTATAGCTACTGAATACCCTTTGATGAGCTCTCGACATCTGCATTACAGAACACTTTCTTGAATTAAGTGTAAGCTGCTAATCCTGTACGAGATTAAGTGATTCTTGTAATGCTTTAGAATCATCTTCACTGCCGACTTCTCGATAAAGAACTGTGTCGTCAGCAAAAAGCCTAACCGTAACCTGAAATCACAATGCACCCAGCACACTCCCCTGGGGTACCCCGGAAACTACGGCAGCCGCATCGGACATGCAACCCGTTACTGTTAGTCTTTGAATTCTGCCTGATAAAAAAGACGAAATCCAGTTTATAACTGATATGTCAAGATTATAAGCACGTAGCTTGCAAAGAAGTCTAGCATGCGGCAACTTAGCGAATGCCTTACTGAAGTCCAAAAATATAAGGTCAACCTGCTTTCCCTCATCTAAAGTACTAGCTAAATCTTGCACCATCAAATGTAATTGCGTTGCGCATGAAAACCCCTTCACACTTCAGAAAAATAAAAAAATATTCGAATTTAAAATATTTTTTTTAAACACATAAGCAGGAAAATCAAATTAAACCCCCCAAAAATGTCAGTTTTTGTATAGAGAACTAAATGATATGCACTAAAAACGTTCAAATTCTGCTGAGAAATTCTGATCTCAGTCGTGTTTTCGTGCCCGAGGTGTTGTTGATCATTATGATTTTGGTGTTTTACGTCCGTCGACACACAATGGGTCATTAAGGACGATGAAACAATGTTTATTGTGATTAATGAAGGTGAACTTAATTCTATATGAAGGTGGTGATGAACACTTTTTATTAAGCCAGTGAATAACACCCAGCCCTAGCCAGGAATCGAACCTGGGACCTCCAGCGTGCAAGGCCAAGTGGCTAACCACTAGGCTACTGGGACCGGCCCAGAGGTGTTGAGTTTCCATTCAGTTAGAGGTCAGATGTTTCTCACGAACAAATTTTATTTCAAAATGGCTCATATACTCCAATTGAGGGTAAAATTGTGCCTTTTCTCTATTAGTAATCATTATGTTACTGCTAAATAGACTAAACTTCGTAGTATTAATTAGTGCATTACCTAATTACGAGTTTCTTTTGCAAGCTATTATCGTACAAAAAATTCTTGGCTCTTGTGTAATTATTAAAAGACTAACTAATATAATACATATTAATTAACATAACCACGCAATCTAATTATTTGGAAACCCTTCCTACTCATTTGTGAATCTGATATATTGATTACATCTACGTATGTGTTATTTTAAATAAGGTGAAATATAATTTAGAAAGAATTAAAATTGTTTAAGCTTTGTAAGAGAATCATAAAAACAGCTTTTTCTTTAAATATATTTTTCGCATTACATAAAAAGACTAATTGTAAAAGAGACTGTACAAAAATAGCAACACATGGTTCTCTTTCTTGCGTGTTTATCAAGCGGTAAATTAAGGCTGCACCAAGGTGCAAGCGAACAGATTTGTCGCTGGCTGTTTGTGGAGACAGGAGACAAATGAAAGTTAACAGGGTCTGGCTTTGAGTGTGAAAATAAAAAAGGATGGAAACAAAAAAATCTGAAAAGTACAAATGGGAACACCGTGAATGTATTTTGCTTCTTCTACCAAGTGTCACTTCACTTAAATTGGAGCATGAAGGTAATTCCCAACACTTAAGCAGAAAACCACACCCTGCTTCTAACTTTCCTCGATTTATTTATTTTTCATTCTCCATAAAAAAAAGTCGTTAACAAATGGCCAAACTGCAATTTTGTCTAGTGCTGTCTCAGTTTATTTCAGTGCGGATTTTAATTTGCCACAGTTTTCAGACGTTTTCGAGTCTGACAATGAAACGTGGAGCTGGCAGAGGCAAAGCCTTCTCCCAACAGGTCATGACAGATAACTCGTAATGAAAAGCTAGAAGCATTTAAAGAAAACCTAAATAATACACACGCTATGCCTTTTACACTCTTAAAAAAAATTGACAAGATTTTTACTATTATATTTTTTACCAAATGATGTATTTATTTTATTGTGACCTATTATTTGTCAGTTTTTCCACAAATTAATACTTCTTTTTTAACGACCGATATATTTCTACGAGACTCTGCAAAATACTCAATTGTTAAAATGAAAACAAAAGTTAAGCACCTTCATCTGCGAACTCAAGTTAATAAAATTTGAATATTGTTAAATGAGTAATGCAGTTATTTATTATTTGAAGTCCTATTCAATCCACTTTTGCTATTTAAACAATGCCACTCGTCCGTGACACCTTAGTGTCTTGAGTATTCGAGTAACGTGACTAGTCTAAGTTCAGAAAACCAGTACTTTACAGTAACAGCATCGATTTTGTCACATCCAAACGAAGCGTAGCGCGAAATTTCGTTTCGCTTAAAGTTAATAAAATGTGAATATTGTTAAATGAGTAATGCAGTTATTTATTATTTGAAGTAAGTCCTATTCAATCCACTTTTGCTATTTAAACAATGCCACTCGTCCGTGACACCTTAGTGTCTTGAGTATTCGAGTAACGTGACTCGTCTAAGTTCAGATAACCAGTACTTTATCTATTTTCATAACACACATAACAAAGTTACTCAAGCAGTCCACCACTCTTTCTGTTGCTTCATTATGCATGCACATGATTTAATCATTCGGTTTAATTTGCAACCAACGCCTACGAAACAAAATATTCGCAACCAATACCAGAGCCAGTTTTTTTTACAACCAAAACACTAGCAAAGTGTTGATGAAAGACTACGGTGAACTGAAGGGAAACCATTTTCTTCTGAAGTTTAAATAGGTAGGAATAAGTATGACTGTTGTTTACGAAGGTAGGAATGATGATGGTTGTTTTTATGACACTAGATAAACCATTTTTACGATGGGTTTGAATGGACCGTCATAAACATTGACAGATTCACAACACCCAGACTTTTGCATGAATCGAACTCACGACCGCTACGGTCGGCTGAAGGTTGAGCAGCATGGAAAACAAAACTTTTCAAAGTTCTTTAACACACCTTCCCATTCTCGTTTTCAAACAGCTTTTTTCGTTATCGTAGGAACCGACAGACAAGCAAATTCTGCACATTTACTAATTTTAGTATAAAATTTCACAGGATAAATGGATAAGAAATGATAACAAACTCTGACTACAGTACCATGTGAATAAAAGCAAGATGCAGCAAGAAAGAGACACTTACACAAGACCAGTGAAAAACAATTCGAGCTCAGATGCTGTGCTATGATCTGTAATTTGCTTTTGGTCCAGAGAAAGTTCAATGGGTCACAAGTGGAAAAACAGTATTTTAGAGAACAGGATAATTATGTGCATTGTAGACAGTAAACAACCATGCTTTCTCAGACTGAAATATTTTTACTAAAAGAAGTCAGCTCTCTACGAGTTTTAGAACAGAACCAAAACAATTCACGTCGTTCTTCCACAACCACACACGGAAAAAAATAGCTAGTTGCACCAACCAGCTTTCAGGGTTGATTTTGGTTTTACCCAGTAGCTGGTTGAGACAACAATGCAGTTATTTATTATTTGAAGTCCTATTCAATCCACTTTTGCTATTTAAACAATGCCACTCGTCCATGACAGCTTAGTGTCTTGAGTATTCGAGTAACGTGACTAGTCTAAGTTCAGAAAACCAGTACTTTACAGTAACAGCATCGATTTTGTCACATCCAAACGAAGCGTAGCGCGAAATTTCGTTTCGCTTAAAACGCAAATTTTCGTTCACTTACCAAGCTACGAAAAATTAAATTCGCTATTACGTCTTTCAGGCTTTGCCTGAAAGACGTAGCGAATGTAATTTTTCGTAGCTTGGTAAGTGAACGAAAATTTGCGTTTTAAGCGAAACGAAATTTCGCGCTACGCTTCGTTTGGATANGACAGAATCGATGCTGGTACTGTATTTTGAAAAGTAAAATTAATTTGTGCCCCTTAGTAATATAAAGTAAAACAATATTTTTTGGGGTCGTCTAACTTAATTCGGGCCTGAAAGGGTTAACAAATAAATATTAGTAATATAAAGTAAAACAATATTTTTGGGGGTCGTCTAACTTAATTCGGGCCTGAAAGGGTTAACAAACTACACTCCTCCATTGTCCACTTTCTTCACCTCAACTGGTGGTGCTGCGTCACAAAACAAATTCGTAAAAGCCGGATATACATTTGTTGCCACTCTCGTTGCGTAACCTCTTATACAAACCAGTTCGAGTAGGCGGAAACATCACATGTTGGTTCCAAAAAGATGACATGCAACGAAGCTGATCATGTTTGGACGTGCACCACACTAGTTCGCGTATCTTTCCTCATTGCCGAGTCAACTCTAAAAGTATGCCTCGTTCACACGACTAACTACACAATGAAGAACAGAAGTGATNGAATGTTGAAAGTAATTTGTTCGTTCCGTTACGTTGTATGTTAACTATGTTTGCAGTTTTCTCAAATTTTGGCTCGCAACATCCATCAAAATCAATCCGAAGGCTTAAAAGCTGCAGCAAAATAAATGAAAATCCATCGTTATATAAAAAAAAAAGCTATTAAAATCACCGAAATCGTTGACACTTTTATCCTGATTTAAAGCTACATAAGACGTATTTAATCACAACTGGTCCACCAGTTTGGACTTTATATGCGTAAAAACAAACAGCCAGACAGACATATCGACAACAGTAGTAGCTTATCTGATATACCTCGTGAGTACAAAAGGAAACGGTTAGTTACATTAGAGATGAACTGATTATTTAAAACTAGATTTACGTCATTAGAAGTAAATATTAGATTCTCTTATGTTGGAACAGACGTACAAAGCTGTTATATTTTCGTTTGCAATTGAAATCGGTTTCAAGAAACAAACTGTGAAAACACTTACGTTCTTGAAACTTAGGAATTACTTAATGACGTGAGAATGTTTTATAAATAGATTTTCTTTCTTAAAATTAACTTCCCCCACTGTCAATAAATTGTGGAGGTATAAACTCTTAGCACAACTTATTGTACTCTCCCTTAAGAAGGATAAAAAATTGGCCATAAGGAAATCTTATACCGCCTTCTTACACCGCCATTGTACGTAAGTATTAATATACACCGGCAGTGCACTGTTCTCCGGGATATAAAATACTTGGACTGATATCAAAACCAATGGCGTAAGCCGATGGTTTGAAATCCTCCCANCTATTTGATATCCCGGAGAACAGTGCACTGCTGGTGTTTATTGGTGTTAAATGGCAAGCAAAAAGAATGCATTAATACAAATTCTGGAGTGCTGATATCACTCCTATTTCAATACAAATATACAAAATTTGTGTGAGAGTCTCGCCAGGTCCAATATTTCACTCGATTCCGTCTCGTAAAATGCTGTACATTGGTGTGTGGTTGTAATTTTGTTTTCGTTGAAATGCATATGCCGATATCAGTCCGGTGCACCACGACAATACGCGAAATATCAGTGCAAATTTAACGCCGAATAACAAACGTGAGGGATTTAAAATACGTGTTACGCAATTCTGTATATTAATATGCATTTCGAGGATAATAACTATTACTAACATGTACCCATACAAATGCAGGCCACATGACTCAGCAATCNCCTTTTACAGATTTGTAACTCTAGTGTCTACACTTTTAGATAGGAAAACATACTGAAAAAAAGCTAAATATAAATACAACCTCCTTTGCATGAAATGTGGTACTTACGGTGTAATTTCTTTCAGGAGCATTCTCATTCCAGGTGTGTGAAACACGTTCCAGGAAGTCATACTGTTTTATTTGAGTCTGTAGAAACACCAAAGAGTTTGAGGTTTGTTTAGGTCTTATTTTCCTCAAATCAACTTGCATTTAATTTGTGTGTAAACTGAAAAATTATGTCTTCTGGTAACGTATTTTACACCCCCTAGACTGAGAAGNACCCTTAAGTAACAATCGCACAAAAAACTTTTTAAGTGAACTTATCTTTTGTTTTTAGTGAAAGATCTAAAAACCGTAAAAGGTCAAGCTGCGTTAAATCTGCACGTAATCCGATCATCTGTAGACTTTCCCTATTAGTGGCTGACGCTCTCTCCTCTTCATACCTTCTGCTAATGGATGATAAAGATTAAGGTACTGACTTTTATACAAAAAGAAATAAAATCTAACATCATCCACAGAAACAAAATCTATTTCATAAAATAAAAAGATGTTTTTAAAAAACACATGAGATTCCTTCTCGGGTTACTTTTTTAAAATAGTGACGATAGTACACTTTCTATTTGTTCTATGGGACAAGCAAGTGTAGAAGAGAAACGGAAAACTTTTGAAGTATTAAAAGCCACTCTTCCTCTTGTTTTAGAACGAATTACCATATTTCGTAAGACTGTGTGTTATAGTAAATGTCAAACCATGCACAATATCTTATTTTACAATTACGAGTTCTCTGGACCTTATATTTCCCACACCTGCCCTGACACAAAACCNCCATTTTTAATCAGTTATAATTACAAAGAGCTAAATTATTGAATTATTGAAATGACTAAGTGGTGTTGAAAATAATTCATACGTAAGTTTTGTAAATAAATGTATAGAACATCTACCGACCTGAACAAACGCTATTGGAATATATTAAAATTATCAGTGCCTAAGTCTACAAAACATTCCAATATGACTTTTTTTTTGTTTGAAGATGGCGGCCACAATAGAAAAATTTAAGCTTTACCTCGACTCCTCTTATCCACCTCCAATATTTTGCCAAGTTTGATCAAATATCGAGTTATAAAATCAATTTTAATTATTTCATCTATCTGAAAAATACTGTTTTTTTCACGCAAATAGAAAAAAACAATGTAAAAAAACAATCCAGCTTCATTTTAAAATATGGTCTAATATTTATGTCTTGTTTAGAAATACTTACAAGCACACCGTAAACAGTATTTCTAAGGGTCGGGAGTTTCTCCATTTCGTTATCTACTTTCTAATCTAAATCCCATGCAATGCTAACCTTTTAGATTACCAATTACTTTGGCATTTATGTACAGTGCTGAAAAAAAGAACAGTATATAACACCTCATTATTTGTGATGCAAGGTGCACTATTTATTTTCAGAGTTGTAAAGTTCTGGCCTAGACGTTTGGTGAACTCAACAAATCCGTGTTGTCAACGTTTTGCTTTCAGAACAAGATAAGAAAATACGAAAAGGTTTGACCATAGGAATTTGACATCTGAATCAAAAGAATTCGTTGGTTCACTTGAAAGAGCTGGATTGTTTAAGGTATCGTTTCCACATGTTACGAACTATTTATTCGTTCTGTTTTTGTAAAAGTACTCCAAGAAACCAAACAACNCTTTTCAGAAACAGTATGTATTCCCACGAGCTATTCCCGTTCTGCGAGCATTTGGTGCGAGGAGTATAGATTAATGTGTTAAAGAAATGGGGGACGAGGTATGTCATGTTAGTACCATTCGTGACTACCACATAGAAGTTTAGAATACGTAGAAATTCGAAAATAAAATTAGGACCAATATAATGTTTGAGGGAGGAATTAAAAAAATAGCTTACAAAAAGCGAAATTGGAGGCTCTGTTTTATGAGCCCAGGCCTTACACAGAAAGGAAATAAATTTGACTTGTAATGAGCTCAAAGGCTAAATTAGCTCTAAATTAGTTACAAAATTATTTTTCTAATTAACTTTATTAAGACTTTTATTTTGTCTACGAAAATATTATANTTAATTCAAAATCAAAGTATTATGAACCAGTAAAACAAAGAAATTGTTACCGTAGCGAGTACATTCTATCAAGGAGTCTTCATTTCAGCAACCACTGATGCATATGAAGTCATCTGCAAAGGCAGCAAAGTTTCTGAAAGACCTCAAATTAATAAGGACGAGAAAATTCAAGCTCCAAGATTTTCACTCGAGGTCTTTAATTGAACTTACCACAGCAATTTACTAACAAAAACGTAATCCTAGAATATGTTGACAATATTACTAAATTCTCAGCAAAATAAANAACAAGAAGAGATCAGTTTGGACAACATACAAAATATTGTGTTAGTTTGTATTTGTTTCAACAGAGTAGCGTACGCTATCGTGGTTGATTACCTGATGGAGAAAACCGGCTTGATTNTATGGACAAATAAATATTTCAAATCTCCTGCAGCCCAAAATTATGCTAATGAATCGCGATTATACGATCTGTCAACCCAGAGTGTTACCAAAAGCAACTATTCCACGTAATACTTGTTGAGTATAAGCTACTGGAATCTATTATATCTGTTCTGATAACGAAAAACTTGACTATCGAANCTTTTGATTATGAGAAGTACTTGTAAATAAATGGCTGAGCTTTAAAAAATGTTCCATATTAAAATGTAACAAGGAAAGCTAGTACCTCAGAAAAACTTGTTTAAAAAAAAAAGACTCAAGCTAGAAACAAAAAGGTTGCATTTTTCATTCGGCCCCAAGAGTTAGAATGCAATGACTGCTTACATCTATCCAACCATGGGCTATTATCTAAATATGCATTAGAGTGGACTCATTGAATATTTAGAGTAAATATTACTTGTCAAGATGGATTTCACTTTAAGTTGGTTTTCAAATGATATTTGTATGTTTAAAGGTTTTAAGCTGTATTATTCTTTCTAGAATAACGACAAATGAAAGGCTGTTAAGAGAACGAAGTGGCACCGATTCAAGAANGTGTCTCAGTAGATCATATGTAAAATTAGCATGCATTCACCTACACAGAAAACGCGATTACAATTAAAAGCATTGTGTCCAGGAGGTATCAAGAGTTTGTACTTGGTAAAACAAAACAAAAAACGTCATATAGTATTAAGTTCCTCCATATCTTTGGTGTACCAAAGGGAACAAAAACATAGGCCTAATATTCGTCTGACATAAAATGAATCTGAAGCGCGAGGCTACGGGATACCAAAGAATCCACAAGAAAACAATTTTCGGAGCTTTTGGATGATAAGATAAATGCTGACAGGGCAAAATGAGAAAGAAGAAGGATGCAAATTCTTTCTCTGAAACGAAGAAACTGGAGAAAAATGTATATGTCACTCGAATACATAGCATAATTTTGTGCGTTTCCGACACCCGAATTGAGAATGATTTATAAATGCAAAATCTGCTTTGTGTTAAAGTGACAGTCTTCAGATTTAATATTTTTGTGTTGAGTGCACGTAACACAACACACAGCCAATTTACACCTCAATTCTTCACATCAATACCTTATTTGTATCAATGTAACAACGTCAGTTAATGAAGTTAATAACTTCTTAAAGTGTTTCATATTACTACCGGTGCATCCCTTTCTCCGTACGACTATGTCTGAACTTTAACATTCAAATAATATTCGTATCTCGTTTGCTGACTGAACGAAGCATTTGTTGTCAGATTTTCTTTTGTTTGTCGGTCGGTATATTCTCTAACAACTTGCAAAGGAGTCGAGTTATTATGACTAATACTAGCCAATTTCGTTGGGCATCGATGGATGTCATATTGACCCATAATAATGTCTTGTTTAAAACTGATATTGAGAATAAATGCCGTATTTTTTGTTCAACAGATATCATTTCAATTAGGCAGATTGGTAATTATTTACAGTTTTCCATGATCTAGCTTCTATCTTCATCTTTTGAAAAACTAATTGAAGTCCATTTTGTAACTTTCCATATGATTTGAAAGACCCAGTTGTTATTTTTACTAAAATATGGTAATTTTTCATTTTGAGATTTATAATACAATGGTTGTCAGTCGCATCCAGCTAATCCGTAATCACGTAACGGTTTTACAAGACCCAATCACATTTTTCCCCTTTTAAATTTTAAAATTAGCCAATTTTATGACGTTTTCATCGGATTTCAATGGCATTTGAGTATGTCGGTAGTGAATTCTATCGTATAGCACAGATGGTAGCCACTTTTAAATTTTATAATGATGCTATTTACTGTAAGCTAATCGCAGCACCTGAATTAAGCTACAGTGCTTGTTCCACTGATTGGTGTCCACGCATAAATTCAATTAGACATTAAGGTCCCTGTCCCTCATTGCGGTTCCTTCATGTTTATGACAAAACTACTTTTTATTAATAATGTATTATTGCTACTTTTATGCTGTAATGAAAAATGAACGAGTCCGAGTATTTAAAACNCTTTCTTTCCCACAACAAACAAAACTTATGGATTGAGCAAAATCTATGATGTAGATGAATAACAGGACTAGAAAGCATCGCAAAAGCTAATCATCGTCGGCAAATTTGAAAAAAAAAAAAGGCCAAAGTTATATAATAAATCTATGTAATAGCCTTAACTGGTGGAATGAGCAAAAATAGCGGAAGTCTCTTCCTCGAACTCTGCCAGGAAAAATATGTCCTGTTTGTTTATCTGTGGCTTGAACAAGAGTGATGGGATTGCTTTAAAATTCCGCTTATGTAAGGTTCACTATTTTATTCCCGCCGAAAGGAGTCCTATATTGAGTTGGCAAGCAAGGGTACAGGTAAGACACATATGCACCACCAGATAGTGGTAAAGTCAGATGACATGAACACACTCAGCAGTAGGGTCAAGATAGCGACTGTACTGAAAGAGTGGAGAAAAGAAGTACTGTCATTCTTTTTTATATAGGCTATGGGCCAAAATAAATTCAACCTGTTTAAATTTATTGAGAACTAGTGCTAGTGTAGGGAACTAATGTGACAGTACAACGATGCGAGTAAAAGGTGCTGTGACCGAAACTATCTTCAAGTACTGAGTGAGGCTCGGACATTCTTCCACATCCACCATAGTTTTGATTTAACACCGTCGGACTTCCACCTTTTCCCAAAGATGAGAAAGTACTTCAGAGGTCACTCCAACGAAGGTGCTCAAAATGAAGTAAAAAAAAATGTATTGTGTGTCCAGAACTTTTTGTTGTTTATTCCATTAAGGACTTGACAAATTCATTTATCGCTATGATAGGTAACTAAAGAGACTAGNTTACTACTGGGATTAGTAAGGCGGATATGAAACCATCTCACCTTCATGTGTTCTGTNAGTTGTTTTGTATTTAAATNAANATTATGGAAACTTACNTTATAACGACCCTCTTATATAACTACAACGAATGCACACTAAAAACAATACCCAACATTCTGGACTTTCCACAACAATTAGAACTTAATAGTGTTAAAAAAATCTTCTGAAATAATTTTAGTTTTATCTTCAGTTTCTACTTTTCAAACTTCAAAGGAATTAAAGCTTTAATGGTTCCGAGCACTTCTCATAGATCCTGAATTGTGACCTCGAAGTTAGGAATTTGCATTTTAAGCATATCATAAGANAAAGAAGCCCTTGAACCTTCGGTCAAAATGAAGGGTATGGAAGTCAAGTTGGATATTGAAATTNTGAAATTTAGAGTGCAATAGGCCATTAATTATTTTAATGATATTTCGACATACAATGAAACTCGTATTTGCATTTTCGATTTCAAATTTGAAATTAACGAACCAGAAAACTCCCGTACTAAATTTATCCAAAACAGTACATATAGAGTAAAACTTGTTGTTTAAGGACTGAAATGTGTTCAGGATTATAATTCTGCATTTCAGATTTTAAATTAACGACCTAAAAAGCCCTAAATGCAAAGAGCCATCACATCCTTACATTCCGAGAGTTTATAGAAGTAACATCCGTGCTGTAGGTTCAAATTTTGTAGTTTTCATTTCAGAATGAGTGATAAGGAAACCAACTCGATTGTAATTTTCCAATGAATGCTTACGTTTTGAAATATAGTATTGAATGGTGTGAAACTAATTCAAGTAATTGAAATGCTCCGTTCTCAACTTCAGATATGAAATCAATGGTGCGGAAAATTTGCGAGTGCCAACTGTCATTGAATTATTGTGATACTGAAATATAGGGGCTGGATGGGTATGAAGCTAAAGTTGGCTTTTAGTTGGGGATTAAAATGCTGCATAGGCCTATCAAATTTTAAACCATAAAATCGGAAAATGAATCAGTACCCAGCCAATGAATTATGATGACATTCCGATTTAGGGGTTGACATTTTGACTTTTAAATTTAAGATGTGAAATCAGCTATCTTGAAAACCATCCATTGCCAACCGCCAATGAATAGTGATGACACTACTTTTAGGGATTGAAAGGGTTTAACTTGGTTTTTGCAGATTTGATTTCACGTATGAAACTGGCGACACCGAATCCTTACCCATAGCAAATTTCCAAAGGAATTTAAAGTATTTAAACACAGGTGATAACACTTAATGGATGTTGACATTTTTAGGGAGTTTTAGAGGATATTGTCTTGGACTATACATATATTGTGCATCACAATATCCTCTAAAACTTCCTAAATATAGGTATATATTGTCACGACTATTTTTCATATCTGGCAGTTTTTAAGGTGTGTTTGCCTTTTCGGAGTTTTCTTTCCGTTATTTCTTTTTGTTTTGAATGAAGTTTCCGTTATCCTTAGTTTTAGACTACCCGCTTAGCAGACGCGACCAAACCTCGAAGTTAACATCTAAATAGAAAGGCTAGGAGGGTATATAAAGCAATGTTTAGAAAGTTAAAGGGTCAGTCTATTGCACTTGGTACGTATCTATGATTCTCGTTGTTCTTGTGCTAGCGTCGAAATTTTAGTAAGCGCTAGTAGTTGTTAGAATGCAAGTTTGCTGCCGTTAGGGTATGAATGTCTGTTGCTTTGAGCATTATTAGATTTCAGAAAGGCTGTCTCGAGTGAGGAGCGGTCTAAATAGAAGTTACGGAGAGTCATGTTTAGACACCGTTTAACGGAAGGAGGTTTGTCCTCAAGTCTGAATTTTCTCTATTGCATATCAACAGTTCTTTGACTGCTTATTTAACGTACGAAAGTTACTGCTATTTGTAATTGTTTAGTCCAAGCGTCAGAATTCTTTGTAGCACCTTACTCGTATTGTTAATTAGATTAATTACTGGTAAAGAATGTTTTGAAGCATGTACGAAAACTTTCTATTCTTTTGGAGATTTATTCTTGAACGTACTTAGTACTGTTTATGCGAAGCTTAATTTTGTTAATAAATTATTAAAGCAAAGTCTTGTAGTTAAGGCTTAGTCCACTTGTTATATGGTTCAGCTTTGGTCATTATTAAAGGTCTGTTATAATTGTGTAAAGCGTCGGAATTATTCCAACGTATTTTTGGTGTTGATTAATTTTGAACGGAGTCGATTCAACTTAATGAATTCTAGAATAAAGTTAGGAGTGTGTCTGTGAATTTGTGGAACATTCTCTGGCCTCAGTTTTGTCCCAATCTTCTATTTCAGTGCGCATCTAGTGTCTGTTTTGATGGCACAAGAAGAGTTGGGGATCTTCGAGCCAGGTTTTACACTCCGTCGACTGTGGGAATTGCCGTTCCGGCATATCGTTGTCGCCACCGTCCTTGATAGCCTTGGTCGTCGACACGACGTGAAACTGGTGGAGCACCTTCAAGGACATCGGTTTGCCAAGAGGAAGAGTGTTTGGGGTCTACAATGGATCTTCTAGAGATGGGAGTTCTCTATCGTAAAGTATTTACGCTCAGCGTTATCAACGCTATGACCATTCCGAACTTTTGATGATTTCATTTTCATATATTTTAGCTTCATCTGTTGGCTGAACTTAATGTGGAACCTTTGTGCAAAGAATGGAATAAAAGGTTGTTCATTCATTGTTATGATGAATGTCCGACTTGTTNAGATCTTGAATCGTTTAGTAACATTTTCTAACCTCCTACCTCAGTCTATTTTTGATTTAAAACTTTGTTTATGCTCTTTAATTATTCTTCGACTACACCTCCGCCATAGGGGGCATTCATTATCAAATCTGAATGCGGCGAGCACTTCTATGGTAAGCCCAGAAGTAGTGGTAGTAATTTCTTTTGTTCACCTTATGAAGAAATAATCTTTTATCACATTTTAATATACGAATTTAATGTAGATTAAAATAATCTAAAAAACACGTTTTTATGCGCCTTAAAAAGAATAAAATAACTCTCGCACAAAAAACACACACCACCACCACATACATGCTTACAGG
>KZ880195.1:26887-37060 GCA_003456935.1 Machilis hrabei
TGCAAACAAATTCCTGGTTAATGCTTGTACAATAACTATGGTATTTTGGAAGCTAACCTACTTTTGTGACAGAATTGTAAAAAATATAATTACAAAGACATCATTTACTTTATAACATTTAAATTGAGCAGTTACACAATATTAAAATACAGTTTTTGACAGTGTATGCACCCATGTCCTATGTTTGCCCATGCTAAATATACTTTAGGAGTAGTGCAAACAAATTCCTGGTTAATGCTTGTACAATAACTATGGTATTTTGGAAGCTAACCTACTTTTGTGACAGAATTGTAAAAAATATAATTACAATGATGATGAGTGCTGGTTTAGGTCGTATCGACACCTCATTGGTCATTTAAAGACCACGAACAAGGCATATTTTGATTAGTGAAGATGAATGAACATCACAAAAAGTGTTGACCTGATTGATCTTGTGGTTAGTGAATTGAGCTCATGATGGAGGTTTGATGGTTCAAATCCCGCTCAAGGCTTGGATGTTTCTGATTGTTCATAAATCTTAATTAATAAAAATAGTCATTGTCCATAAGGTGTTGATACGATGTTAAGCACCACATACCTTCATCACAAACCTCCATACTTTACATAGGATTCGGTGGGGCATCCCGAATTGATATGGAAATATATAAGGAATATGGGGTCTAAACGGCACCGTTTTCGACTAAATTGCACTTAAACAATTGCACAAGTTAACCAGTCACCGGCGTTGGCGAGAAACATTGAAAGCCGCCCACTATGCCATGCTGCCAAGTCACCTACCCGTTTTAGACGGCCTGGTAGTAGCCAACTCAGGAGTCACTGACTTTTTCCGTTTTGTTACATTCCCGATGCTTATTGCGCGTAGCTCATGTGTTAGCGTGGCCGTCTTCCATACAAGAAATCTTCGTACGAGCCTCTGCAACGCACTTTTTTTCTTAATGTTGTGTGTACAATTTAATTTTATTAATTATTTACGCTAGTTGTCCAATGTGCTACGGAACACTTGTCACATTTGAATGCCGTCGTAAGAGTGCGTGCATTTGATTAATTTTGGGTTTTTATTGCTATTGTTGTTGTTGTGATGTTGTAAGATTGTGGGTGTAAAGAGAGCAACAAGTACAGCACTTGTCCAAAGTCGTGGTTTAAAACTAATCCATTACCTGTACAAAAAACAAACAAAAAAACAGTAGGCCTACTTTGTCTGACTTGTCGAATTTGCAACATTCCCATACATGACAATAGACATAAATTTTCACAAGACGTAACTAAACCTATTCAGTGAATTAAGTATTTGAGCTAAAGAGGAACACATAATGAACTGATAATCGTGAGGCTTGTATCAATCACGTCGTAATAAATGGATTAGCTGTGAATAGGGCCTATAACTTTTTTGAATACGAGATATTTTTGTCCCTAAACTGAAAAGAGCCGTTTAGAAAGTTGCTGGTACCATAACAAATCACAACATGTTTTCGAAGTTGCGGCCTCCAACCTCAATACACGCATTGCAACGTCACACAAAGCTTTGCCTTATGCGTTCAAAAACTCCAGGAGTTGCTCGAATATTTGCACCGGCTGCCATAATCCGGTTAATTAACTCTTACGACTCCACTGGGGTTTCGTAAACAATGGATTTCATGCATTCCCACAAGTAGAAGTCGAGGCGAACGTGCAGGCAAAGGGACAGGACTACCTCTTCCGATCCACTGGTTTGGGAACGTTTCGTCGATGTGTCGGCGTACTGGCATCTTGAAGTGCACTGACTGTTTGCAGGGGAACATCTTCCAGTAGAATCGGCAATGTCTGTTCTAAAAACTAGAAGCACGTTTCGCCGTTTAGACGAAGTAGCAGAACGTAGGGACCAATCAACTCATCTCCGACAATGACAGCCCAAATGTTGACAGCAAAGCGCTCTTGATAACAGCCGATCACACTTGCATGACGCTTTTCGTCACTCCACACATGGCTATTTCTGCTGTTGAACATGCCTTCCCTGGTGAAGCAACTTTCGTCCGTAAAGAGTACAACTGTATCATGGGGCTCCATGACGCACCGTTGAAGCATCCACTGGCAGAACTCGACGTGAGAAGGGAAAGCCTGCGGGAGCAGTGCATGCACCTTCTGTTGGTTGAACGGGTGGTGTTGGAAGACAACAAAACGGGATAAGTCCTCCCGAGCTAGCTGCTACCAGGCCATCTAAAAAGGACAGGTGACTTTGCAACATGGCATAGCGGGCGGCTCTCAATGTTTCCCGCCAGCGCCGGTGATTGGTTAACTTGTTCAATTTTTAAGTGCAATTTAGTGAAAAACGGTGCCGTTTAGACCCCATGTTCCTTATACTCGTATATTTCTGAATCAGTGCGGGGTTCCCTGTCACCACTCAAAATTTATCGGTGCAATTACCGAACACCCTGTATACAAAAAGGATAAAATCTGCATTGCTCTTAATCTCCCGGCAAAGTGAACCGTCACATTTGATGACCCTTTTGAATAACAGTACCTCACTTAGATTATGGAAGTGTGGACATTTTTTTAATTCTGAAGGCTATATTTTGACAAAATTATAAGCTTCTGGTGATTTTTCTTTAATAAGAGTAAAGCGTTTGAAAGTGTGTTTGTTACTTACTCTGCTAAAGACTAACAAGACTACTTGTGTTATCTAGCATATATATTATACATTTCTATAGTCAATTATCCCGGGTGGCTTAAGGGAAGTGTTACAAGCTTATAACTCCAAAATCACAAGACCGATTTTACATGTTTAATGGGATTTTAATGGCTCGTGAGGGACTTCATACAATTATAAAAAATTATATCACACATGACCCCCTTTTTGTGAAGGGAAAGGGAACAACTCCGAAATTTTCAAAAGACCACTAATACCCTCCTTTCCCCTAAAACACAATTTTGGATTTCCCACTAAAACAAGTAAGTTCAGTTGGAACACATTTGTTTGTGTGATGCGCCTGTCAAACGCTGTTAGCAGTAGAACATTTGAATCTGCAGCTTGGAAGGTACGATTGTAAACAAGGTGAATTCAGTAAGATAGTTCGTAATAAACAATTTAATGTAGTTAATGAAGATAATAGCATTGATAATAGTGTCAATATTCTTGCTGCACTAGCATTCAATCGACAAGTTAGCCAACGCTTAATAGCAAGAACTTCAGGAATCAATCGTTCTTTACTGCAATGAATTCTAAAACAGCAGCAATTCCATTACTATCGCATCATTTTGAGTCAAGAACTTTTAGAAACCGAACAACATCAACGAATAAGATTTTGGGAATGGATTCGTGTTGCTTTGGAATCTAATTCACTTTCGTTAAAACATATTTTTTCTGATGAAGCAACATTTACCAATATTGGGGAACTTAAGCTTTTCAGCATCACTGGAGTTTAAATATGTGGAGATCCTAACTGTTACCACGTAAACTTACTGTAACTTGCTTAGAGATCAACTACCTTTGCTCTTGGAAGAAGTACCCTTGAATGTCAGAACAGAAATGTTGTTCCAAAAAGATGGTGCACCGCAGCATTACGCAGGAGGTTGTTGAATCAAATATTCAACGAGAGGTAATTGGACATGGTGGTTGTGTTCAATGGCCACCTCTATTACCTGATTTGACACCACTTGACTTTTTATGGGAATATGTGAAAGACAAAGTAATGTTTCAAGTACCAACTACGAAATACGATATGAAGCAAAGGATATGTGAGGCATGTGATACAGTTTCCCCTGACATGCTTGAAAGAATAAATAAGTGTTCAGATGTTAATGGTACACATTTTGAACACTTCATAAAATAACTGGAGTAATACAAAACGTTGTTTGATTTTAAACTTTGTTAGACTCGTGTACCTGCGAAGCTAAAGATTCAAGTGTTCAACTGCTCATATGTTTTGAAAATAAATCGTGCAAAACAAATGTTCTGACCAAACTTGTAATTTGTTTTGGATTGTGTTTAAAATTTTGGAGTTGTGCCCCATGACTAGGGGCGACATGATTTTTACGGTTTTATGAAGTCGTCCACAAGCCATTAAAATCCAACAATAAAAAATTGAAATCGATTGAATGGTTCTGGAGTTATCAGCTTGTAACACTTCCCGTAGGCCACCCAGTACATACTCTTTTCCTAAGTTTTACTCGCACAGAGGGTGATAAACGATTAATCATTTCTTCATCTTCTTCAGCTGTTTCACAAGAAATGGTTGATAAAGTGAACGCGTTCCACTTTAGACGCCAAACGTTGATCACCTTTTTCTCCACTGATCAATTTTGTTTGAGCTGTGCTGTTTTCAAGTATTTAGGACAAATATTTCGTAGTTCAACTAATATGTATGACAAAATGAAAGCTTGCTGCTTTTTGTCATTTGTATTAGCTTAAGGAAATGTTAATACTTAATATAATAGTTCTTACTTCTGATGATTTTAAATATTGAATGGTCATGAAACCAGCAACGTGTGACCTTACCGGCAAACACAGAATACAGTTGGTGTTTTTAGAAACATTTTAGTCAATGTACGCCATTTTAGGGGTGCTTCAGTTTTACCACAAGCTAACATTACCCAGACTTCTTATGTTATCGGAAAGCTAATGGAAAATCAGTGCTCTCATAAAATTAAACAAAAAAATAAAACTATAAAGTAAGAAACAAGAGAAATTATTTAATTATCTGCACCAAGTTTCCCAATTTTTTAAGCTGTGTTTAATGGTTAAAAAGTGGTGAAATTAATATAAATAACCCTTTTTTTCGAACAGAATAGACATTCAGAAACTAAAAGGTTGGTCTATAATATGTTGGAGGGGCTGTATCGTGCTTGTATACATCCTCTTTTGACCTAAATTATTACCCAAAGCAGAGCCAGTCTATTTTGTAAATAAGTCCATTTAGAGCCGATGGAGGGGAGAAGCTAGAGATTCGAATAACAGGTAATTAAAGCACTGCTACTTGCAATAGAGAAAATAAGGCTATGCTATTTTCCTTTTGATTTTTTATTTGCTTACCTTTAATGGAACCAGTTTGACCATATTCGGTAATCAATTTTTGACTAAAATTAAACGTTTTCAATTTTGTAATGTGTCCTAGTACTCTCGGTTCTGGCTCAAGGGTCTATTCTCCACGCTTTCATTAAGACTGTGCCATCATCTTGCGGAAGCCACTTGTAAGCCTAGATAAGTGTGAAGGAACGACCACATTCAGTAATTGACCCCTTGTATAGTATCATGTATTTTGCTGCAGCCGTCACGGCAATTTTTGAAAGTAAATCGTTTGAAGTTTCGGAAGCATTGCTGTTAATTGGTAGGTAGTTGCAAATATTTACGTGTTTGTCTATTTACAGAAAGTTTTGCAGCTGTGAATTCAGTGACCATTTTAAAGTGACATTGCGAATGCGTAATACTCTGTTATGATTAATTGACTCTGTATTAAACCACTTTTCCTATTTCATTGTAAAATATGCTCCCACATTGTGGTTTAAACATAAGCAGGAACAATTGAAGCGAGTATTTATTAGGCTTGTTCGTAACCTATTGCAATTGTTTAGGAGTCCGTCGAATATCCGGCTGTCCATCCATCCAGCGCATTTATGTAGAAAGAGGACCCCGGAAAGTGCAGAGAATAATATTTATGTTTATGACTTTTACCGTCAGACATTTTAAGTTTCACTTAATTGTCACATGGGATATTATAGTAAACATTCCCTTTACACCTTTCCAGCAAAACAACTTAGTTTCAGTTTTTTAAGTGATTATACTTAGCGGTCCTAATTAGGAGACTATTTCATTTTATGTCAGTTAAGCAGACACTAACAAAATTAAAACAAATATAGTAAAATGTAATTAAAGGAATTAATTAATAGCAGCGTTTAGAGCAATGACTGAAAATATGATTGATGGTTTGATTTCAGTTTTTACACTATTTTCATCCTACGTATTTGAAGAAAACAAAGTGGGGACCATTGTTTAGTTCCTCTCCTCTACATATAACGAACATAGCGTTCTTATCTCGGTAATTTTGTTTTAACTATGTGGTTCGTGGATACCATTGTAAATCAAGATGACCTATGTAGTAATGGTCTGAGCATTGAACTTCCTAAACTGATCGTTAAATATCATCTATTGTATCACTTTCTCTTTAACGTCCCTTAACCCTGCTACAGGTCATGATGACACTTCCTAAACAGAAGCTCCAGATGTCTAGTTGCTACTGAAAGCTCACCGTGATAGAAAGATATCGATTCAACCATTTGCCATGGATTTTGTTCTTCGTGCTTTTTGTTTTGACACTGCTTTGTAAGTTTGCTGAAAGCAGAGCATTTTGTGCACACATTAGAAAACGATATAATAGTGTCTATGATATCCAACGATAAAAAAAGAAGTAATGTATTTCAAAGTTACAACTGATAACGTAGGCAAATCCGTAATTTCGAAGTATCAGTCTTAACAGAGTTTGTTAATTTAGACTTGTGTATTTTCCTACGATTTTCCAAGCCTGTGAGATTCGAGTGGCTTGTGGTAAGTGTAATAAGTGTCCATGAATATATACAACTAACGACCCTATATCTCCAGTTTACTATTAGTGACATTAATATCAAATTATTGATAGTTAATTGCTAACTTTTAGACTTATAGTATATCGTCATTGTTTGTATTCTTATAAAAACAAACGAGCCATTGCGATTGGATTCTTAAAACTTTCACAGATATCATAACTCATTTTATAAAAAGTGAACCATATTTGGAGAACATGTTTTTTATACTATTTTACATTTAATACACGGAGAAAAACGGCTAGTTGCAGTGACCACTCAATTTGGTAGTTGGTTATGAACAGTTTGCGACAACCATACGATTGGACAGTGTGACCATTTGGTACGTTACTGGAACTGACTGCATATTTGACTACCCTATGAGATGGTTGTATCAACCAGCTACTGGGTAAAACCAAAATCAACCCTGCAAGCTGGTTGGAGCAACTAACTATTTTTTTCCGTGTAGTAATGTAATGTGACGCTTTATTTTCGAGTAAATTACTCGAAAATAAAATTCAACTAGATGAAAACTATTTTCGTGGTTTAGTACGATATGAATTTTGACGTAGATAGTATAGTTTTATTTTATTTCAGATTCAGTGTTTTTTTTTTATTTGACGCTTAAGAATAGTAGCTGCATTTCAGATATAATGGCATAAACGTAATAAGGAGAACCACGTTAAGATTTATGTCATATTGCTTACTGAGATTTTATATCCACTGATAAGGTAACATATTTGAGGGAGTTACTATTTCAACCAACTTTTTATTATTATTATTTTCATATATCAGGTACTTCCTTTCACAACTTTCATTGATTTACTCCCTAGCGAACAGTTAAATGACGTTTTACCACTCTTCCTTTTTTATTTAAAATAATTCGAATAATATGTTTCCCACATAGGTCAACTACAGTGTATAGTGACAGCCCACTTTTTACCCCGTGGTATTAGTGATGAGTCACTACATTGTGACGTGCACAAACACAGCAACGCCTGTGGTCAGCGTATTAGTTTTTTTTCAATCACTTAATTGTGACTTGATCTAGACTGCTATTAATCACTGCTAATTTCGAGGAGCTGGACCAACGATTACGGGTACAAAAGGTAAGAGTTTGTAAATCTATAACAGAAATCTACAGTGTAACTTTCTCATCCACGGCAACGCCTGTAGACAGCGTATTCGTTTGTTTCCAATCACAAAGTTGTGACTTGACTTACACTACCACTAATCACAGCTAATTTTTAGGAGCAGGAACAGTGATAACAGGTATAAAAAAGTAACAGTTTGTCGCATCTCTAGCAGGAATCTATCTGCATCATGTTTTAAATTCAATTTCCGTTTTATTAATATCATATTTTCGATTTACAATTTTCCTTACTGTCATGTTTGGAAAAGAAAAAGAGCAATTTCATTCANCCAATGCCGTAACATGTTCCTCTTTATTTTCTTCAAGGATTCGAGGAACATGAGTTTGCTCTCGGCTTACCCGGGAACAATAAAAGAGCCAAAGTAACCGAACACGGAATTGGACAAAAAATACAATAGATATTAAAGGTTCTGACATCCGAACAAAGTCAACCTTACATCCTTTCCCTTTATTTTCGTTGTCTTGGTCTGCCTAAAATAATTTCAGCGCTCCTATTTTCAGGATGTCCTGCTGTCTTCTTTCATTTCTTTCCATGAAATGACCATTGTGTTTCTCTTTTTTGTAGGGCTTAGAGTTTTTTGGGGGTTGATGGGGGGATACGTGGACTTTAAGGATTTGAAAACTCTTTCTGTGCTTTGATGAAAAACACAAGTATCCGTTACGGTGTTCCACGTAGGTCCGTGTAGCTAAATGACGTCATACGTTTCAAAACAATAACACCCATACGTAAAAAAACATTAATTTACTCTTATAGATTAGCAAAAGTTTGGACTTTCTGCATAGCACAATACAGATAGCTTCTTCAAAGGAGGTGTAAGAAGTTCAGCTTTGGTGTTTATCCTATTCTTAGTGGATTTTAAAATTGAAATATAATTATTTACTACCCATTAAAATGTTAGTCGTGTTCAAACCAGGTCACCGGGTTAGTTTAACTGACCTGATGACGCAGTCCTGTGATACAACCATTGACCATGGTTCACCCAAATAACCCTATCCACCTCTGGCCCCTTGTGCTACACATGTTTCTGTTATATTTTCAAAGTGGCGTATTTTCGTCGAATACGATACAGTGTCATAGTCACTGATCGATTTGTTCGAAACTATCTGTCAATTTTCCTAATATTAACACATACCAAAGTTTCGACTACATCACCTAATATTTTTTATTTTAATCATTATATCACGCTGGCATAACTTTTTTTTTTTAGTGTTAGTGCCCCGGGAACCGCCTGTGGGTATTACTTCCGGGACGTTACAACTAACGTTTATGGCCACTTTTTATTCCGACGTTGTGCACACATTTAGGACAACACAAGTGGTGCTCGGACATATGCCAACACAAGTGCACACTTAGGACAACACAAACATCCATGTCTTACGCGGGATTCGAACCCACGACCTCTGGGACAGGAGTCAGGTACTCTATCCACTCCCCCAGGCAGGTAGACACGCTGGCATAACTAGTAAAACACATTAAAGCCCCTGCAGCCATTATTATTAACCNTCGTATGATCACCCCTAACAAAGGATGTGTCATGACGGAAGTATCTAGTCCGTTGACATATTTCATTACCCTTTAAAATATATAGATGTTTGGGGATGTCATATTTTCAATCCCGATTTACGTTAAACGTCATTTAAATCACGTCTACCAAAACTGTAAAATAAAACTAGATTGTTTTTTCTTACAAAGACCACAGCCAGGAAAAGCAAAACTTTTGAAGATTTGCGTACATCTTCCTCATCTGTTCTTGAAAAGAAACATTTGACATTTGTTACGTGATATATACCGTCCTACAGATACAAACCTTTTTAAATACAAATCTTAAGAAACATGAATGTTTAAATTATAGATGCCTGTTACATCCTGTAGACTGATTTAATTCGGAAGGTATAGATGTCCTACCATTTTCACTACCCTTATTACTTATGTTCGCCGTGACACCTGGGTTCACAAACTCTTAGAAATAGCCTAATAATGTGAAACTTATATTTTAAAGCTGCTTCTTATGTTATTATGTTGTAGTCGGATAGCTTTTTTTGCTGAAGTAAAGTTTTGTTAATTGCTGCCGTTTTAAAGAGTTTGCGAAAATTTAGTGATAGTTTTCTTTTGCTCTTTTTCTTCACTAATACTAATGTTGTTGCTAAAGTGTAGTAATAGCTTAAAGAAGTAATACACACTTCCAAAGCTGAAAGTTAACTAAGCACATAAGTTGAATACATCTTAACTCAATTATTTATTGACCAATATAACGAGGCATGTGATGTCGTTAAGTGTGGCTCGCATAGCGCCAAAAATGATTCGTCTAGTTTAATTTTTGAAAGTATACACAATTTGTAAAAATTTAGTTTTTTAAAGCAAATGTATGATTCCACACTAAAATTAGCAAATACATTGTTATTTGAATGAGTTGTAAAATGTAATTCCTTTTGAGAAGTTCCTAATATTGTCATTACAACGTACAATAGTTCATTATCAGCTAATGCTCAGT
>QVQU01174640.1:0-20096 GCA_003456935.1 Machilis hrabei
CACTAGCTTTACTACGCTCGTTACCTTACGCAGCATAATGGTCTGTTCTAGGCTGCTGGCTAGACTTTGCCTAGGTTGGATTTTCACCAACTGTCTTCTAAACGCTTTTCTTGGCGCACTCATAAATACCCTTATTGTCATAATAAGGGGGCTGGCGGAGTTTGTCAAGGAATTTTCTTATTTCATTTAAATTGCTTGTAACCTTCTTATACACTCGTCTTTACCAAGAATCACCATGATATCGATGATTCCAGGTGCATCCATTACTCCAGTTATAGGGGCACGTAATGAGTGGTATACACTGCTTATTTTCATATCATGTGATTTTGCACATTCCTTGATCTGAGAAGATAAAAAACCCTTATTCCAATTTTCATCACCGATCTTTGACAGAAATGATGCGAGTAACTTAATTATATTGAGGTTAGATTTGACAATTTGACAAGCTTCTTCACTTAAATCAAGTGGCGGATCTTGAATATAAAATTTTGCTAAATCCAATAATTCGGTCAGGTAGTTTGCTCTTTTTTTCAGCTCTGTCAGTCCCTGCAGTAAATAGCCCTTTTTTTTGTCAGTTAGAGTATTTTCTCTAAGCATTAGAGTCAGAATATCTTCATTGCTCATATTACTAATATAGTGGTTATTCAAATGCTCCAGTTTTTTGAAATCGAGCCGTGCAGGTGAACGACCAATACTTTCTAAATTAAACCACTCTATTGCTTGCTCATCGCTAATAATCTCATCGTTGCCGTGACTCCAGCCAAGTCTCAGCAAGTAATTACGCATCGCTTTTGGCAATATTCCCATCTTTTCATAATCGCAAACGCTTGTGGCACCATGCCTTTTGGATAGCTTATTCCCATCTTCCCCATGGATAAGCGGCACATGTGCAAAGCGTGGAATGTCAAAATCAAGAGCCTGGTATATTAGCAGCTGTTTAAAGGTATTAGTGAGATGGTCAGAGCCACGTATTACATCAGTTATTCCAGCATCATGATCGTCAACCACTACGGCAAAAATATATGTTGGAGTGTTATCAGAGCGTAAGATCACTATATCATCAAGCTGCTCGCTACTTACTTTGATTTGGCCGTATATTTTATCATCAATGACGATCTCTTGCGAGTCTGGCACTTTGAAACGGATAACTGACCTCACACCCGATGTCATTCCAGCGCGTGACGCTGGAATCCACATATTTTTTTCTGGATCCCAGTGTCGAGCACTGGGATGACAAGAAGGAGGTTTTGTAGTACATTTATGCTTGTATATCTTGCCCTCTTCTCTTGCTTTTATTTTCTTTTCTGCAACTTCATCTTCAGGGCAATAACAGTGATACGCCCTACCCTTCTCAACTAAAAGGTTTGCTACTTCTTTATGCCGCTCTATTCTTTTTGACTGATATACTATTTCTCCATCATAACTCACACCGAGCCATTTTAGCCCTTCTATAATTGCATCAATTGCTTCTTGTGTTAAACGTTTTCTGTCGGTGTCCTCAATCCTTAGCAAAAACCTGCCACCATGGTGCCTCGCGTAGAGCCAATTAAATAAAGCAGTACGAGCCCCTCCAATGTGCAAAAACCCTGTTGGCGATGGAGCGAATCTCGTGACTACGTCTGGCATGTTATTGTTACAGTAAAGTATAGGCTATGATACCCAAAATCCACGTTTGTAACAATGTAGAATTTATTTATCCTGAGAGATTAAATTTTATTTATTTTTAATAAATCGTGTTGTATAATTTAGTGTTGGTTAATAGTTAGGTATGTTATGATCGGATCTACAGATGAGATAAAAAAATTTCTCTCAGCTAATGAAGCTAATGTCAGTTGGCGTTACACCGGCCCATTTGATAAAACAAGACAAATAGTACAGGCAGATAATCTCTTGCATCTAGCTGCAAGAATACCAAACAAAGATAAATTTGTAGACATTTGCAGGAAGAACATTGCTTCTGTAACTGCGCATAATGAATATGGAAATAATCCATTTCATGAAGCAGCAAGGAGTGGGATTTTGCTGCCTGCAGTAAAAGAGATTGTGCATTACTTGGAGACGGAAGCTGATAACAAAATTACAAAAGCAGAAGAAGCTGGAGATCGGAAAGAAGTAAGCAGATTGAAAGAGGAACTCAAATGTAATAAAAAATATATTAAAGATGCGCTCTGCAGTAAAGACCATGCTTTTAATAAGAAAAGGGAAACTCCTCTTTATTACTTAGATGCTGCACAACAGAAAGAAATTAAGCAAATCGCAGACATAAAAGACAGCTTTATATGTAATCAGAAGTTTCACCTGTGTTTATATATAGTAGGGGCTATAGCGTGTATTGCTGCCTTGTGTTTATCTTTATATTTTCTGTATCTATCTTCTCAGACTTTTGCACTAAGCTCGATGGTTGCAATAGCTTCTGGCGGAGTCACATACCTGTCAGTTAAGGCATGTAACGAGATACATGCCTTGCATAACGAAAGCACTTTAGTGGAAACTAATGTACAACTTGCAGGAGAAGGTTTGGGTGTTTGATGAAGCTAGAAATTACTTGCAGGCAATTATATAGGAATGTACTTTCTTAAGAGTGATTCTTAAGAAAGTATATTTATACGATGACAGAAAAGAAGTACAGTAAGATTTTAATAGCAAACAGAGGGGAGATTGCCTGCAGAATTATCAGAACTGCCCATAAGATGGGTATATCTTGTGTATGCGTATATTCGGATGCGGATATAAATTCTGTGCATGTAAGGCAAGCAGATGAGTCGAGGTATATTGGCCCTTCGCCTTCTTGCCTTAGTTACTTAAACATCGAAAAAATATGCGAGGTAGCAGTCGAAACAGGTGCACAGGCAGTTCATCCTGGTTATGGGTTTTTAGCGGAAAATCCAGATTTTCCACGTGCTCTGCAAAAACACAACATAGATTTCATCGGGCCAAGTGCAAAAACAATAGAAGTTACAGCCAATAAAATAACGGCAAAAGAAGAGGCAAGAAAGGCTGGAGTAAATGTAGTACCAGGATATATGGGCAAGATTAAAGATGTCGCTCATGCAGCCATCGTTGCTGAAGAGATTGGTTTTCCAGTTATGCTAAAAGCTGCATCAGGCGGTGGTGGCAAAGGAATGCGAATTGTAAATTCCAAAAAAGAAATTGAACTAGCGTTCACATCAGCAACAAATGAAGCAGAGAAAAGTTTTAAGGATGGCAGTATCTTTATAGAGAAATATATAGAACTACCAAGACATATTGAAATACAAATCATAGCAGATAAATATGGCAATATAGTGTGTCTTGGAGAAAGAGAATGCTCGATACAAAGGAATAACCAGAAAATAATGGAAGAAACGCCAAGTCCATTCATTAGTGAAGAAGTAAGACAAAAAATGTATGTCCAATGTGTTTCTCTGGCAAAGCAAGTTGGCTATTTTTCAGCAGGCACTGTTGAGTTTGTTGTAGATAAAGACCAAAACTTCTATTTTCTTGAGGTAAATACGAGATTGCAAGTTGAGCATCCAGTAACAGAATTTATAACTGGAATAGACATAGTAGAAGAAATGATTAGAACTTCCTGTGGAGAGAAATTGAGATTCAATCAGGATGATATTAAACTTACTGGTTCTGCAATAGAAAGTAGAATTTGCGCTGAAGACCCATCGAAGAAATTTTTCCCTTCCAGCGGAAGAATAAAAT
Organism: Machilis hrabei; assembly: GCA_003456935.1. Lineage (NCBI taxonomy): Eukaryota > Metazoa > Arthropoda > Insecta > Archaeognatha > Machilidae > Machilis > Machilis hrabei. Next base: position 3,691 of record QVQU01174640.1, read on the forward strand.
ATTACGATAAACCGGATGAAAATGATTATGTAAGAATAGATGATGGAGTTGCTGCAGGTTCAGAAATTAGCACGTTCTATGACTCAATGATTGCAAAAGTTATAACATATGGAAAAGATAGAGTAGAAGCGATCAGTAGAATGCAAAAAGCATTGTCTGAATGCTATATAGAAGGAGTAACAAATAATATAGAATTTCTAGAATCCATCTTCCATCACCCAAATTTTATTGCAGCAAAGCTCCATACGAGATTCATTCCAGACCATTACCCTAGTGGGTTTCACGGCGATTTTGTTACAGAGGAGTATATTAAAATATTTATTTTCACTGCGTTATATGTTCATTTGGAAAATGAAGAAAGGTACCATCATAAAGCAGTGAATGAAACACCTCAGGTGTCATTCCAGTGCGTGACACTGGAATCTAGTAAAAAAGAAGGGGCACCAGTATCAGCTACTCGGATGGCAGGTGACCGTGCAAGAGATTTATTCATAGTAAATATAAATGACAATGAGTACTCCGTAAGTGCAAGATATCAAGATAATATATTAACAACAGTATATAACCACAATACATACTCTGTAGTAGGCAAGTGGAAATCAAGTCATAAGTTACTATATATTACAATTAATGATGATGCTGATATAACATTTAAAGTAGAAAAACAAGGCAGCAACTACTTCATAAGACATGCAGGCATGAAAGCTGAGTGTTGTATATTTAAGCCTCATGTAGCTGAATTAAGTAGGTTAATGCTAAATAATGAAACAGAAGGGATGTCAGCAGATGCTGTAAAATCCCCAATATCTGGCTTATTAGTTAAGTTGCACGTAAATATAGGAGATCAGGTGGAAATAGGACAACCTTTATTTGTGGTGGAGGCAATGAAAATGGAAAATATCATATGTGCTGAAGCAGCAATGGTGATAAAAAATATTCTCGTTCAAGAAGGAAAAAATGTGCAGATTGGTGATGTAGTATTAGCTCTGCTTTCTTAAATAACACAAGAAGTATAAACTTGACCCAAACAAGATAAATGAAAACACTTGATGAGCTATGGCAATGGCTATTGGTATGTGCAATAATAGAGTAATTACACCCAAAATGATCTGAATGATAACGGAGAGCAGCATAATATATACCGGTTTTACGCTAGCATTTTTTACTGTGAGTATTACTACCAAAGCTAGTATTAGCAATGCCAGTGCTCGATGTATAAATTGCACTGTTGCTCTGTTCTCAAAGATATTCAGCCATATAGGGTGTAAGAAAAATAAATCTTCTGGAACGATTTGTCCGTCCATTAGTGGAAAGGTATTGTAAATCAAACCAGCATTTAATCCCGCAACAAACGCACCGAAAATTATTTGTATTACAATTAGGGCCAAAATCATCCCTGTGTAGTATATAGTGTCACTACTAATCTTAAGTTTAGTTTGCTTTGGCCTGATTTGGTAATCAAAAAATTGATATGACAATAATGCAAAGACAATTAATGCTAATAATAAGTGAAGTGCAAGCCTATAGTGGCTAACATGAGGTTCAGTTACTAAACCACTTTTAACCATATACCAACCAGCAAAAGCTTGTAAAGCTCCAAATAATAATGCCACAAATAGCCTTATTACTACCTTTTTAGATATTTTTCTTCTTAATGTAAAATATATAAATGGCAGGACAAAAACTAAACCTGTTAGTCTTGCAACCAATCTGTGTACATATTCTATTAAGTATATAGCCTGAAATTCCTCCATACTCATACCATAGTTGAATGCTTTATACTCAGGTGTAGTTTCATATTTTAATTTTTCTTGTAGCCAATCTTGTCCACTCAGTGGTGGCAATGTTCCAGTGATGGGTTTCCACTCCGTGATTGACAATCCTGCTTTTGAAAGTCTGGTAAATCCACCAATCCCCACCATGAGAATTACCATAATACAGCAGAGAAAAAGCCAAATAGCTACAGGTTTTGATTGCTTTTGTTCCATAAACCATGCTGAGTTTTGTTCCATCGCTCAGGGTAAAGAATAAATTCCCACAAGGCAAGAAAAGCTGCAACACTATGTAGCAGACTATAGACCGGAAAAAATATCGATACTATATAAAAATAAAAAGGCATCTTTTGCTGTTTGACAGCTATTACCAAAAGAATCAGGTTAGTAACGTATACCACTACAAAGTAGTACAAAAATAATTCATTTAAAACTTTAGTTAATATCAATGAAAGCAGTAAAAATGGAGTAGTAAAAAATATAAAAGCTGCAGAGCCAACAAAAAGATTCAATAGCAAAATTCCCTTAAATCCAGTGTGTTTATAAAGAGACTTTATATTTTTTAAATGAACAATATAAGTTTGCATATAGCCTTTGATCCAGCGCGCTCTTTGCTTAATCCAAGCAAATACAGCAATTGGTGACTCTTCCAATGTTTCTGAGTCAATCATCCTGGTTTTATATCCCATTTGCGCAAGTCTCAAACCAAGGTCAGCATCTTCGGTAACACTATAAGCATCCCAGAAAAACAATTTTTTTAGAATTTTTACTGAAAAATGATTACTGCTACCACCCAAAGGCATTGGCATGTTCATTTTTTGGAATCCAGGCAATAAGTATTGAAACCAGTTCATATACTCCAGAGAAAAGGATTTTGTGAGAAAATTATAATCACAATTATAGTAATTTAATTTCGCCTGTACACAGGCAAGCTTATCGTCGCCCTTATTAAATTCAATCAGTGCTTTTTTTAACTGCAATGGGTCTGGTTTATCGTCCGCATCATATATTACTGCATACTTTCCTCTAGCAAAGCTCATAGCATAATTGCATGACTTGGCTTTTGTTCTAGGCAAAGAATGAGGCACTTTTATTACTTCAAAATACTGTGGTAAAGTGTACTTTTCTATAGCTGCTAGCGTTTCCTGGTCATCACTTTCTACCTGAAGCTTCACATCTAATTTCGATTTTGGATAATCCAAACTTTCAATGCTTTCGATCAATTGCTCTATCACTGCACTTTCTTTAAAAGCAGGCAATAAAATAGTATATATAGGAAAATCTTCTTCATTCAGCTTACTATAATCCACTTTTTGGTTGGAGGTTTCACATAAGTTAAAAATTGTAGCTATAAACTTGAATAAATAACTAGAACATCCGATTATAAATATCAACATCAAAGCAAAATATGTATATTTCTCTGTTAGTGTTAAAATTGAAGTTACAACAAAGAAAGAAGCAAAAAATATTGAGCTTAGTTTAATGCTTTTAGCTGAAAAATTAGCATTCTTGTAATATAAGTAGTTGCTTGCAAATTCTGAAATACCAAAGTGCGAGTTAAGAAGATTTAAAATCTGTTCGCTATCCACTTTTATTAATACATAGTCAATACCGTAATGAGCTTCGACCCAACGGTTGATATCTCGGCTTGTGTCTTCAACCATAAAAAAAGTAGTATCATTTAATTTTTGCCAAGGAATTATATTAAATTTATAGTAAAAAAGTTTCTCTTGCTCTTTGCATAAACTAGAATCAAACTTAATTTTTTCTACATTATCAGCTTGAAGTATAGGCAATTGTTGCATTAAACCTAATGCAATTTTTTATTTAAGTCACGTGAAAATGAAGATATGACCTCGCTACTACGCTTATCATCTTTACGTTCATGCATTATTTTTTTTACAGCATCAGCAGCTATATTCGCTGTGTTAGCCTGTAAGTCTCCAAGAGCTTTTTCAACTTGGTCAGTGACTTTCTTCAAGTTAGAATGGGCATTGTCATCTAATGTCTGATCTAGCTGCTGTCTATTGTGCTTAATGATACTATTAGCTTTATCAAGTGCTTCATTCATCATTTTATTAACTTCTGCATCTAATTCTTTGTATTTTTCAGAAGATTTTTTGTAATACTCCAACATATCTTTCCTGAATTTTTCAGTTTCTTCACTTGAAAATTTGCTTTTGTTACGCTTATTGTTAAGCGCATTTTTTATCACTTTCTTTAGCAATTTATACGAAAGGACAAAACTTACCAAGAAGGCAAGACCGATAATCAGTGATGTAGACATAAAAACCCCTAAAATTCTTTGGACACCAAGTCAGCAACAAACTCCTCTTCAATTTCAGAATTGGTCAATTTAGTATAATAAATTAAAGCAATACTAGTAGCCATTTGTTTTAACTGATCAGTATATTCAGATTTAAATTCTGCCACTTTTTCTTCAATAAGCTTGCTCATTTTTTTGTCTTCCTCTTCTAATATATTCTTAACATTAGCTCTCATTTCTTCTACCTGAGCAAGTGCATCATCTATGATTTTTTTTGCCTGTATTCTAGCTTGGTTTAAAGCGGCATTATACTTGGCAATCTGATCTTCCGTAAGTCTTAAAAGATGAACAGAACTATTAAAAGAATCCAATACTTTTTTACTTCTAGTGCTTATTATTTCATCTAACTTTGGTAAAAATAAACAACTTACTACGAAAAAAAGTGAAGAGAAAAAAATTAAAAACCAAAAAACTTGAGAAAAGAAGGTTGAAACATCAAGCTGTGGCATGTGTTAAGCAACAAATATTAATAATACTGCAAGTAAAAACGCAAGCAATCCCATTATTTCAACCATAGCAGCACCAATATAAACGTAAGTTTTCATTTTACCTTCCGATTCAGGATTCCTCGCAATCCCATTCAGCATAGCAGAAAAGATATTAGCTATACCTAAACCAGCACCGAGCATTCCAAACGCAACTAAACCAATTGCTATAAATTTTAAAGCTACTAAATCCATATATTACCTTTAAACATTTCTTTATAATATAATTGTAAAATATTCTGCAAGGAAGTCAATTACTTTACTGCATCTGACAAATATACACATGTTAATATAGTAAATATATAAGCTTGTAAAACTGCAACAAATACTTCAAACCCTATCAATGCAATTATGAACAAAAACGGCGCAGGAGTGAGAAATATGTTCATATTTACAATAAACCCTGCTATCACTTTGATAATTGTATGACCTGCAATCATATTTGCTGCAAGCCTTATTGATAGGCTAATCGGCCTTACTAAATAAGCAAACAACTTAATAATAATTATTATAGGTGCAAGCCACGAAGGAGTTCCTTTTGGTAGCAATATGCGTAAAAATTCTACTCCCCTTTCTTTAAATCCAACAATCGTTATATAAATAAAAACCACCATCGATAAAGCGAAGGTGACTATCACATGACTTGTGACCGTGAAACTATAAGGAAGAACACCAACCAAATTACATGATAAAATGAAAATAAACACTGTAAATATCAATGGAATGTGCTGCAAGCCTTTGCTTCCAGTGTTACTTTCTATTATTGAAACAACAAAATCATATACATATTCAACTGCAGCTTGCAAATATCCTGGTATTACTGACCCCTTCTTTATTCCAAAAAGCAAAAAGAGTATCACCAATATCACCGAAATCATCATGAAAAGAGATGAATTGGTAAAGCTTACGTCATACCCAAATAACCTAGGTAACTCTATTATTGTATATACTTTAAACTGTTCCAGTGGATTTAATGCCATTTTAATCTGAACTATAAACAGTAAATAAAGTATGAATTTTATAGGACAAAGTCAAGAATTAAGATAAAGCCCTGTATCATTATAACATTGATACATTAACAAAATATGTAATTAGAGTGTTAATTACAGTCAGCTCTGTATTTTAAAACTTACTAATCTTATTAAATCATTCAATATCTTGACTTAACATCTTTTAATTATAATTTAATTTTTAGTGAGGTATTATTATGAACGAAATAGATTTTATTAACACTAATCATCCTTTAAATTTAGAGCAGGAATTTGGTAGTGGATACATTAAACTAACAGATGGCTCCTTTAACGAATATACTGGCCATTATCAAATGGGAAGCGAAATACTAGATAAAAGCCATAATATGATAGGAAACTTAACTATTGATGGTTACATTCATAACTTCCATGAAGATAACCACAATATGAATCTTAAGCTCTCTATGGAGATAGATTTAAAAGGTGATATTGAGAAGATAAATTCTCTCTACAATAATATATAAAATTACAAAAACTTCTGCATCCTTGTTTATGATGTAGAAGTTACCTTTTATTCCATTACAACAAGCTTTAAAAGCACTACATTTTATATTACAATAACTCTTTTATTTCTTTAAAGGTTCATGAAATTCACATTATCTTGGTTATTAGAACACTTAGAAACCAATGCTAGTTTAGAAGAAATTACCGATAAATTAACTCACATAGGGTTAGAAGTAGAAGATGTGATCGACAATACCAAATTAGCTGGTTTTATTGTTGCAAAAGTATTAGAAGTTGCACCTCATCCAAATGCCGATAAATTAAAATTATGTAAAGTAGATGACAGAAGTAAAACTCTACAAATAGTTTGCGGAGCAAACAATGTTAGAGAAGGTATGAAAACTGTGCTTGCATCTCTTGGTAGCACATTGCCAGAAAGTGATTTCACAATCAAGCCTACAAAAATACGAGGAGTGCTAAGTGAAGGGATGCTCTGCTCTGCTTCTGAACTTGCGCTGGTTCAAGAGGAAAGTGAAGGAATAATCGAGCTTTCCGATGATTATAAAGTAGGGGATAAATTTTTCAATTGTGACCCTGTAATTGATATAAATGTTACTCCAAACCGTGGAGATTGCTTAGGCATTTATGGAATAGCTCGCGACCTTGCTGCAACTGGAATTGGGACATTAAAGACTTTAAGCATTCCACAACTTACCAGCTCCATAAATTCACCAATCGATGTTGAAGTGACTGACGGAGAAAGTTTTATTAGTGGAATATACATCGCCAATGTAAAAAATCAAGAAAGCCCAAAGTGGCTAAAAGATAAATTGGAATCGATAGGAATGCGCTCCATTTCTACAATAGTTGACATTACTAACTATATTATGATATCTTTTAATCGTCCAATGCATGCGTTTGATGCAAACAAAGTAGATGGCAAACTTACAATAAGAAAAGCAAATGATGGAGAAAGCTTCTTTGCTTTAAATGGTAAGGAATATTTACTGGACAATAATATAAACATTTATTCTGATAGGAAAAATATTCATGGAGTTGCTGGAATTATAGGTGGAAAGTGCAGTGAATGTACTCTTGAAACCACCAATATTTTTTTGGAATTAGCTTTGCTCGATCCAATCTCTATCACTAAATCTTCAAGACAGCTCAGCATCTCCACAGACGCTAGTTACAGATTTGCACGTTCAATCGATCCTGGATTTACCCTTGATGGACTCAATCTTGCAGCCAAAATGATTTTGGATTTATGTGGTGGAGAAGTCTCAAGCGTAGTGTCTGCCGGTAATCTAGATAAAGAATACACCTCTGTCATCCAAGTAGCTGACACTGGGATCCAGAAAAAACCATGCCGGAATGATGCTAAGATAAGCCTTGATTACCAAGATATAAACAAGTTTGGAAGTGTATCTGTATCACCTGATGAGACGTTCGATATCTTAACGAAACTAGGGTTTAGTATTGATAAAAAAACCGAAGGCAATTGGAATGTACAAGTACCAAGCTGGAGACCGGACGTGACTATACCTGCTGACCTAATTGAAGAAGTAACAAGAATATACGGCTATGACAAAATAAAAGAAGAACCACTACCAAATAATGTTGAAGAAGTAGATAGTACATACGACAATTTGCGTATTTTGATGACAAACAGAGGGTTTCATGAAGTGCTAACCTGGTCGTTTATGAGTGAATCAACAGCTGAAAAATTTGGTTACTCGAATAAGTTATTTATCATCGATAATCCGTTTAACAATAACTTTAATATGATGAGACCAAGTATTATGCCAAATTTATTGCAAGTCACTGCTGATAATATTGCCCATGGAGTATCTGATCTTGCAATCTTCGAAATTGGGCCGATTTACGATGGTGAAGCTCAGTCTAAACATGTCTTAAGTGGAATAAGAACAGGAAATAATTTACCGCGAAACCATTATAATATTGATAGGAAAGTAGATGTTTTTGACGCAAAGGCTGATTGCATAGCAGCTTTGGAGTTTTTTAACGTCAATTGCGATAATTTAACGATAGAGAGAGCAGAAAAAGAACATTACCACCCAGGAAAGTCAGGCACTCTCTCTTTTAAGAATAAAGTAGCAGGTTATTTTGGAGAGTTGCATCCTAATATATTAGATCTTTTTGACATCAAGCAAAAAGTTGTAGGTTTTGAGGTAATACTAGAAAATATTGAAAATTTACCTGTAAGTAGAAAGAAATTTATCGATTATAAATACCAAAGTGTAAAACGTGATTTTGCATTTATTGTAAATAAGGATGTGGAAGTAGGTAACATAATCAATGTGGTAAAAAAAAGCTCAGAGCTCATCACAGAAGTTTTAGTATTTGACGTATACCATGGAAACAATATAGAACCGAATAAGATGTCTATAGCATTGTCAGTTACTTTCTGCTCTCCAATCCACACTTTAACTGAAAAAGAGATCCAAAAAGAATCAAGTGCTATAGTCAATTTGGTATATGAAAATACCGGAGGAACTTTGAGAACTCATCATTAAGCCGCAATCATAGTGTTCTGCTTTTGCTGTGTCACACTTACTTCATCCAATCTATTCCCAATCTTGAATTCAACATCCTTAAAAAATCTATTCCACATTCCATGCAAATGCTCTTCTACTTTAGGCCATACATCATTTTTAAATGTCTCTCCATCATCAGAAAACACATTGCCTAAAAAAGCTCCAAATCCTTCATAATTTGAATGAAAATGTTGAAGAAATGTCTCTGTTTCCTTATGAGTATCATGTGCCACACTCAACGCTTTTCCTTCTGTGCTCTTATCCCCATACATTGCAACGGCAAGACCTGTTTTAATATATCCCAAGCCTGTCTGAATAGCTTTTATAGGTTGCAGCCATGAACTCTTATCGCTTTTTGGTACATTATTTACTATATTTTCCACCAACCTATTTATTAAAGGAGACAATAAATCTTGACAAAAGTGTTTGATATTATTCTTTATTTCAACTACAGGACCTTTCATGCGTTTTTCTGCTAAAAAGTATTCTAGTTCTGCTTTTTCTAATAACTCCTTGATTTCTTTTTCATCAAAAATTTCTTGCTTGAGCACCTCCAACAACTCATCTTCTATTATTGCAAATTTTATTTTTTCGCGAGATTCCAGTTCTTCTCTATAATCATTTTTTGTTTCTTCATTTATCAATAATCCTTTTTCTTCTAATTCTAACTGTTTTAATGCTTTTAGGATTTCTTGGTTATTTTGCAAGTGCTTCTCTATTAATTTTGTACTTGGATGCTTCTCCCCCCTTCTATTTTGCTCATCTTCTAAATATTTGTTTAAATCCTCATTTCCTTCTATTACTTTTCTTAACGATATAGGTTGCTTTAAGCATTCTGCAATTTCCGCTCGGTGCGCATTAATCCTCTGCACTAAATTCGGCTCCTTTTCCTCTAACAGCTTACATGAGTCCTCTATACCCTTTGCTTGGCCTTTGAATAAATTTTGTATTTTACATTTCGTTATTTCTAAATATATCTTTGCTATAAAGTCATTTACTTTATCTGAAGCTTCTTTTAAACTTTTCTTGCTAAAAGGACCTTTTATCTCCTCTTCTAAACTTCGAAACTGGTCTATTAAGCTTAGCGTGCCTAATAGGCCTAACTCACCCTTTGCTTTTTTCATTACTGATTTTACTAGCCTTTGCTCAACCTCCTGATTATCATACTCGAATTTAAAAAGACCTTCTAATTTCCTTTTTAAATCATCATTTGTTAAGTTATTTTTTCCCTCATCATATACTGCTTTTAATTTTTCATATATCTTAGTATATCTTTCTTGTCCTTGTTTTTTTAAATCTTCAATTATTTTTTTAGCATCATTTAGAGCTTTCTCTGTTTTTCCAAGATCTGTATCCTTATAAACATCAATTATTGTTTTCTTAGCTATTTTATCTTCTTGTATAAGCCGTTCCCATTCTGCTTTAAATACAGAAAGCTCACTATCGCCTAAGGCATCTGGCACTTTTGCTCCTGCTTCTTTTAGACCTTTTATTATCATCTCTTTCTCATTTGGTAATTCTTTACCTTGGCTTTCTAGTTTCTGTTTCACTAAAGTATTTCTTAGCTCATCTTCCAGTGAAAAATCTTCTCCCCGTCTATCTCGCTGAAATTTAATTGCTTGTATAAAAGCAACTTGATAAGCATTTTGTATTAAGTAATTCACCAGTTTAGAATCTACACTATCCACCACTTTCAGTCTGAATTCGTTCAACAGTTCCTTCAGCTTATCATATGTAATATCTTTTCCTTCTAGCTTCATTAGCTCTTCCATAGTCTTTGCGAATTCCTGAATCGAAATTGCAAGCACATTCTTGATCTCATTACGTAAAGGCCTAAGGCCGTTTTTTAAATTGATATTAGCTGATAATTTCAGTATGGTATTATGTTCTGAATCACGTGCAACATTAAACCAACTACCATCTTTATCTTCATATAAATCTCTAAGTAATTGTTCAAATTGCGGTGGAAACTTAACTTCCATATCCCACTTAATGTCTGACTTACCAGCATCTATTTCACGAAAAGACACTTCAATATTCTGGTGTTCATTCTGATATAACCCATTACTTATTTTTAGAGCAGCAACCAAAGAATGAGATAACTTTCTGTTTGTAAGATAAAAAGTAGCTAAGGCGGGTGTTGCAGGAATAATTAAGGCTATAAGCACAGCTATATCAACAAGAATTGCAATTGCAGCAAAAACGCCATATGCCAATCTTTTTGCTGTACTTACCTCACTCTTTTTTGTTTTACTTTCCTCTGAACTGGTTTGTGTTTTACTGTTTGTTTTATATATAACTAACCCCAATGCAACAGAAGCAACATAAGGAAACATTAAAACTGATAGAGCTGAATTTAATACTTTCTTCTCCAGGCAAGCTCTGTTTATTTCCTTAAATATTTCGCTTGATATATTATACCAGGAAGTAAAAAAATCGGAGCCGTAATCTTTATAATGAAATATACTTAGTGGAATGCTAAAATCAGCACCTATTTTTTTTAAATTACTAACAGATTCTTGCTCTTCCAAAGTAGCAACAGGTCCTTCCTGTTTTTCTGAAGTAGCAAAAGATTCTCTTTGTAAATTAGGTTGTCCATTTAATGCATCTAAATCACCACTATTGTTATTTAAGTCAACAACTTCCTCACAACCTACAACAGCATTCATACCATAACCTTATCCAATTACCTTAAGTATAGCATAAATACTGACAATCTTGCAACTTTATTAAAAATTTAATGCTCAATGCTAACATTTAAATCCTGATATTCCTTAGAATAAAAGTTAGTTCCAATTTCTGTATTAATGTCCAAAGATAAGGCAAGGGTCTGCTCTTTTATATATTCAATCCACGTATTTATTGCTTCCTTAATTTTCTCATCTTCTGTTTTGATTATTACTCTGATTCTATCGGACATATGAAAATCAGCTTGTTTCCTAGTTTCCTGAATGAGCCTCACTACATCTCTTGCAAGCCCTTCTAGAATCAATTCATCATTTAAAGTAGTGTTTAGGATAACAACCCCTTTGTTGTTATCAAATACAGAGGAGAATTCACTGTTTGCTTTTAATAATAGTTCATATTCGCCTTTTTCTATGATATAATTTTCTGACTCGTCCCCCAAAAATATGAGACCTCTTTCTGTCATTCCAGCGCGTGACGCTGGAATCTGCGTCTGGATCCCAGTGTCAGCTACTCGGATGACACCGGATTCAACTTGTTTCCACTTTCCTTGTTTAACATATTGAACCAGTGTCTTAATCTTCTCCGGAATTCTTTTTCCAAGCACAGGGAAGTTGAGTTTTAACTCTAGTGATGCAATATCTTCAAGTCTGTTTACTAACTTCAGTTTTTTTACATTTACCTCATCTTTTATCATCTCTTGGTACTCATTTGAGTTTTCAGCACACTGGATCCCAGTGTCACGCACTGGGATGACAGAAAACGGCTCACCTTCAAGAAAACTACAGGAAGACTGATGATAAATGATCATACTGCCAAGTGGCTGTCTGATACGTATATTAAAAGTGTTTCTAATAGAGAGTGCAGAGTTACATATCTCTCTCACTAGATCCATTTTGGCAATGAGCTGACTATCAAACTTCTCTAATTGTGGGAAATCAGCCAAATGAACAGATGTTTCTTCATACTTAAGCCCTTGCCATATATTCTCTGTTATAAGTGGCAACAAAGGGGCTGCAGCTCTTAGTATGTAATAAAAAACCGTATATAGAACATTATAAGCATCAGTTTTATCCTGATCCAAATCACTTTTCCAAAAACGCTCGCGACTGCGACGAATATACCAATTATTTAGCACTTCAAAAAAGTTCATCAAAATTTTGCAAGCCTCTTGGGAGTTATAGCTGTTCATAGAAGTTTGGATACTTTCTACAGCTTCAAAACATTTGGAAATCATGTAGCGATCAATAGTACTTTGATAATCCTTACAAACTTCAGCTTTAATTCCATCTGCATTTGCATACATGGTAAAAAAGTGATAACTGTTCCAAATAGGTTTTATTACGTTTTTCAGAACATCTCGTATTGAGTTTCCTTTTTTATCGAGTAGCAAATTACCACCACAAACAATAGATCCAGAAAGCATAAGAAAACGCAGTGCATCAGAACCGTATCTATCAAAAACCTCCATTGGATCTGCATAGTTATTCAAACGCTTGGACAATTTTTGCCCTTTTACATCCAAAACAACACCGTGGCATATGCAGTTCTTAAATGGTTCCCTGTCAAACAAAGCAGTGGACAATACAAAGAGCGTATAAAACCACCCCCTGGTTTGCGCTATGTATTCAGTGATAAAATCTGCAGTTTCAAACCACTCCTTATTTTCAAACGGATAGTGGACTTGTGCGAATGGCATCGAGCCAGATTCAAACCAGCAGTCAAATACGTCAGGCACACGACGCATAACTGATTTTCCTGTTGGATCATCAGGATTTGGCCTCGTTAAAGTATCGATAAATGGTCTGTGCAAATCATCTACTTTAACATTAAAATCTCGCTCTAGTTCTTCTATCGAACCATATACATCCACTCTTGGATATCTTGTATCATCTGATTGCCACACAGGAATCGGAGTACCCCAGAATCGATTGCGTGAAATTGACCAGTCGTGTGCCCCTTCAAGCCATTTTCCAAATTGACCATCTCTAATGTGGTTTGGTATCCAATTAACTCTCTTATTTAGCTCTACCATTCTGCTTTTGAATTTTGTAACGGCAACATACCAAGAAGGCATAGTGCGATAGATCAAAGGAGTGTCAGTTCTCCAGCAGTGTGGATAATTGTGAATATATTGTTCAGTTTTGAACCAGTTTCCTTGTTCTTTCAATTTTTTTATTACTGTATCATTGGTATCAAAAACATGAACCCCTGCCAAATCTGAAACTTCAGCAGTAAATTTTCCACTGTTATCAATTGGACAAATAACTGGAATATCATGGCTTTGGCAAAGGTAAAAATCTTCCTCACCAAATCCAGGAGCAGTGTGTACAACGCCAGTACCATCTTCTCCTGTAACATAATCAGCAACAAAAACACGGAATGCATTCTTTGTATCTTTAAAGTAATCAAACAGCGGCTTATAGGAAAGGCCTGCAAGATCATTCGCTTTAAGTTTTATATTGCAGTTTTCATATGGAATATTGTTTTGTTCAGAGTGGCTGATAAGTTTTTCTAGGTAGCTTTCAGCGAAAATATAAATTTCACTGTTCACTGAACTCCTTTCATTAACTTCTGTCATCCCAGTGCTTCGACACTGGGATCCAGAAATAGATTCCAGCGTCACGCGCTGGAATGACACCAAAGAGTGGACTGACACTGCACAATACTTGATGTCCTTTCCTATCGCCAATGCCAGATTGCTAGGAAGAGTCCAAGGAGTTGTAGTCCAAGCAAGTAATTTACATTTTTGTTTAACACTTTTAAACTGCTGTGGGTTTTCTAAAAGCTCAAATGCAACAGTTACAGCTTTGCTAGTCTTTTCTCTATACGCGTTATCAAGCCTTGTTTCAAAATTGGATAATGGAGTTTCGCACGCCCAGCTATATGGAACAACGCGTACTGATTCATACACTAGACCCTTATCATAAAGCTGTTTAAATGCCCACATGACCGACTCCATGAATGATTTATCCATGGTTTTATAGTCATTATGAAAATCCACCCACCTTGCCTGCCTATTGACATATTTTTCCCACTCTGATGAAAATCTCATTACAGAAGTACGACAATGGTTATTGAATTTTTCAATGCCGAATTTTTCTATCTCAGTTCTACCAGATATTCCAAGTTCTTTTTCTGCACCCATCTCAGCCGGTAATCCATGGCAATCCCAACCAAATCTACGTTCAACCCTTTTTTGAAGCATAGTTTGATATCTTGCAAATGCGTCTTTGATGAAACCAGTGAGTAAATGTCCATAATGTGGAAGTCCATTTGCAAACGGAGGCCCATCATAAAACACAAAACAATTATCCTTGGAACGTTCTCCAACTGACCGCTCAAAAACTTTATTTTCCTGCCAAAATTTTATGATTTCTTTTTCTAACGACGAAAAATCAGGACTACTTACTGTATCAGGATAATGCTTTGACTTCATGTTCATTTTGACCGGATAAAGCCAAAGAATATAGGGCTTTCTAGAAAATTACAAATGCAAAAAGAAACAAACTTATTCCTGCACCCCACGCCCCAACAAACTGTTCTGCCGAGCTTCCAACACTTTCACGTTTACTATTTTGTCCCTATATTTACCTTCAGGATCATCAATGCACACTGATTGCATATATGGGCTTTTACCAATAATTTGGTTTTGGTGTTTGCCTTTTTTATCACTGAACAAAGCAGGTATAGTTTTGCCTACCATACTCTGGTTAAACTCAAGTTGTTGCTTACTAATTAATTTCTGTAAACGAAGAAGGCGTTCTGTTTTAACCTCTTCTGGTACTTGATCTTTTCTTTCTGCTCCTGGTGTACCTGGTCTTGGGCTATATTTAAAGCTATAAGCCTGAGCATATCTAATTTTTTCTACTAATTTTACAGTTTCTTCAAAATCTTTTTCGGTTTCTCCAGGAAAACCAACAATAAAATCAGAAGAAAATTCGATTTCAGGTTTCAATTTGCGAAATCTGTCTATTATTTCCAAATACTCCTCTGCAGTGTGCTTTCTGTTCATCGCGTGCAATATTTTATTCGAACCTGACTGCACAGGCAGGTGAATAAATGGCATGAGTTTTGGCTCTTCCGCATGTGCCAAGTAGAGAGATTCATGCATATCTCTTGGATGAGAAGTTGTATAACGAATCCTCTCTAGCTTTTCAATTTTAGCAATATGACTAACTAATTTGCCTAAATCCCACACTTCCCCTTCGCATTTCCCATGGTAAGCATTGACGTTCTGACCAAGCAAATTGATTTCCTTCGCCCCATTTGCAACTAATTTCAATGCTTCACGAAATATTTCATTCACTGGCCGTGAATACTCAGCTCCACGAGTATATGGTACTACACAAAACGTACAAAATTTATCACAACCTTCTTGTATGGCAAGAAACGCAGAAGACCCCTGGCTATTGCCATAGCATTCATCTGGCAATTTATCAAACTTTGCAACTTCAGGAAAATCAGTGTTTATTACATGACCTTTACTTCTGCTTGCTTTGACTATCAGCTCCGGTAAGGTAGCGATACTCTGCGGACCAACAACAATATCAACAAAAGGAGCCCTTCTGAATACTTCTTCTCCCTCTGCTTGCGCTACACATCCAGCCACCACTATAGTAATTTCTTTTTGTGACGAATGAATCTTCCCGAGCTCAGAATAAAGCTTTTCTGCTGCCTTCTCTCTAATGTGACAAGTGTTCAGTATCACCAAATCAGCTTTTTCTGCATCACTAACAACGTTGAACCCCAAAGGTTTAATTATATTTTCCATTAAAACGGAGTCATAAACGTTCATCTGACAGCCGTAAGTTTTAATATATAGGCCTTTCATATTTGGTATGTCTTTTTCAAAACCCTACATACAATCACATTAAATGTCCAACAGACCAGCGCGTGACGCTGGAATCTAGTGAACTTGCTAGCACAATAGATTTTTATAAAATTGGATCCCAATGTCAAGCACACAGCTATTGCAACTCGACTTCACCAGTATCCCTGTAAAAATCATTGGTAAACATACTGTAATTGCTGTTGAATGATGGAGAGACATACTCCATTATTTTAGCACGAAGTAACGAATTCAGTAGAATAAATTCTTCAAA
>KZ880208.1:3805-15818 GCA_003456935.1 Machilis hrabei
TGTCGGAATATAAATATTATTAAAAAAACATACCGCACTAATAGCGGATTTATCGTCGGTTGAATATAACCCTGTTTAGCATTAGTTTTATTTCTGCGAACATCTGGCTTCTAAAAACATATTTTCTGATGATGATTTTGGTGTTTTACGTCCCGTCGACACACAATCGGTCATTAGGGACGATGAAACAATGTTTATTGTGATTAATGAGGGTGAACTTATTTCTATATGAAGGTGATGATGAACACTTTTTATTGAAACAGTGAGTCACACCCAGCCCTGGCCAGGAATCGAACCTGGGACCTCCAGCGTGCAAGGCCAAGTGGCTAACCACTAGGCTACCGGGGCCGGCACACACATGTTTTCTGATCGATTGAATCCACTAGTTTCATTCTCTAGAAAGGAAATTAGAGGCTACCGGACATTAAAGAGATAAATGAGAAGATAATCGTGCAATTAACTGGGTCTCAAGATGCTTACGTTATCGGTCAACANATGGTGCTGCTGTGGCAACGCTACAGTGTAAGCGGCCTGATCTAGCTTTTACGTGAACTGGTTTGAACGTCTTTGATATTAGTTGTGTTCACCTGACTTGTTTATAAATTGGAAGCTGTACAAGAGATTCCAACCTAAATGCTTTACGACGTTGCCACATTTCCGTTGAGGATTTGTGTACATTTATTCACGTATATTTGACTGAAGCACATTTAGTACTCTGAATTAAAATAGTTTGAGCGTATTTGGATAGAGTGAGGAGAAAGTAAGAACATTAAATAAGGGCTCGGAAACCATTTATTATAGTTTCTACTTAATTTTGGAACAGAAAAACATAGGTTAGCAACAAAATAAATAAGTGANATAAAAAGACTTTGTTTTGACAGATTCCATGGCCCTACCAAGTGTTGTTTAGAATCTAAACGAAGTTTTAAAGACTTTGAATGTGGTGAATATGCCTATGATGTTTCATCTTATTTATACAAAGCAAATGATTACAATGTCATTTCATTCAGGATACCAATCTGAATGTTTATTTCTTTTCATTATACATGCCGAAACGTGCACAAAAACCCTTGCGAAAGCGTGCTTTTTGTTTGTTATGACTTAGTGACCTTCCATGCTATTACCAACTTAGGTGACGAACTAACATAAAAAAGCTGTTTTAAAGTAATAACTTGTGTACAGTGTTTACGCTTTTTCGTTGCCCCAGCAGCATCATCTGTTGATTGGCAACGAAAGCGTCCCAAAACCCAGTTAATTATTTATGAATTTAGCTTAAATATTCGTGCTTTTCGTGGTATGAATTGAAACTAGCGTATTTAATTCATCAAAAAATATGTTTTTAGAGGCTAGACTCTCGCAAAGATACACCACAAAGATACACCGCAAATTTAAAATTAGGGGTGCAGAACTGCAGATCTATAACTTCGTCATGAGACTACTAAAAACTGGCTATAGCCCTGGCCAGGAATCGAACCTGGGACCTCCAGCGTGCAAGGCCAAGTGGCTAACCACTAGGCTACCGGGGCCGGCACACACATGTTTTCTGATCGATTGAATCCACTAGTTTCATTCTCTAGAAAGGAAATTAGAGGCTACCGGACATTAAAGAGATAATTGAGAAGATAATCGTGCAATTAACTGGGTCTCAAGATGCTTACGTTATCGGTCAACAGATGGTGCTGCNGTGGCAACGCTACAGTGTAAGCGGCCTGATCTAGCTTTTACGTGAACTGGTTTGAACGTCTTTGATATTAGTTGTGTTCACCTGACTTGTTTATAAATTGGAAGCTGTACAAGAGATTCCAACCTAAATGCTTTACGACGTTGCCACATTTCCGCTGAGGATTTGTGTACATTTATTCACGTATATTTGACTGAAGCACATTTAGTACTCTGAATTAAAATAGTTTGAGCGTATTTGGATAGAGTGAGGAGAAAGTAAGAACATTAAATAAGGGCTCGAAAACCATTTATTATAGTTTCTACTTANTTTTGGAACAGAANAACATAGGTTAGCAACAAAATAAATAAGTGATATAAAAAGACTTTGTTTTGACAGATTCCGTGGCCCTACCAAGTGTTGTTTAGAATCTAAACGAAGTTTTAAAGACTTTGAATGTGGTGAATATGCCTATGATGTTTCATCTTATTTATACAAAGCAAATGATTACAATGTCATTTCATTCAGGATACCAATCTGAATGTTTATTTCTTTTCATTATACATGCCGAAACGTGCACAAAAACCCTTGCGAAAGCGTGCTTTTTGTTTGTTATGACTTAGTGACCTTCCATGCTATTACCAACTTAGGTGACGAACTAACATAAAAAAGCTGTTTTAAAGTAATAACTTGTGTACAGTGTTTACGCTTTTTCGTTGCCCCAGCAGCATCATCTGTTGATTGGCAACGAAAGCGTCCCAAAACCCAGTTAATTATTTATGAATTTAGCTTAAATATTCGTGCTTTTCGTGGTATGAATTGAAACTAGCGTATTTAATTCATCAAAAAATATGTTTTTAGAGGCTAGACTCTCGCAAAGATACACCACAAAGATACACCGCAAATTTAAAATTAGGGGTGCAGAACTGCAGATCTATAACTTCGTCATGAGACTACTAAAAACTGGCTATATTCAACCCACGACATGTCCGCTATTAATGCGGTAACGCTCATTTTTTTTTTTTTTTAAGTGTAAAGTATTCAGCGATTTTGAAACTACAAATACAGATATTCAGTCAGGGTGGTCACTTGCATCTACGAAATCCCTGAAAATGCTTTAATTTACGTTGAAGTTATTAATTTTCTATTAATTAAATGAAATATAACGAATATTTTTACCGTATTTGACCTCTTAAAACTGCTATGTTGACTCACAGCCCCTGTAAATTAGTCTAAAACAAAATATTTTTATATCAAATTATTTATTTTATTGCTATCATGTAGATGTTTTTTCAAGACAGTGAACGTGATACGTTTCTGTTATTTTATGAGCTACGAGATTAGGGCAATTACTTGAAATCACGCGTTTTAAAATTTCTTCTTTACATTCATAACTTATACATACAACGCAAAATTTACCCTATTTTACGCTGTCACAAACAAAAGAAAACAAGGTCTTATGAAATTCATCACAATAGCTTCAAAATGATGTGCCACTTAATTCTATTTCCAATTTAAAATAGTAAAGATAACCTCTCGATTTTTGATCCCGAACTGTTTCCGGCATGGCAGTAACATCAAATGTTTAGGAAATTCGAATCGCATATGTTTAGTAACCTTTCATATTAATGTGCAATGCTTCATAAAGTTTTACAATATGTTTGTGTTACCCAAGAACATTGAAGTGACCGTGTATAATAACTAATTTATTTAACAATTATAAATTATACCTGGATGTTCAACAACTAGGCTTAAACTCTTAAAATTACACACACATTTTCTATATATGTAGGCCCTATGTATGTTTACACACGTTCATATGAAATCATCAATTGGAATAAATACTTCATCAACCATACCGAAACCACAACTAGTCGAGTGGAATTAGGAAAAATTGAGGAACAAAATTATAAACTTTTGCCGCTTGGGGATTATACGCGCTAAAGGGTAACTTTTAATAAACAAAAGAGTTATAAAGGCACAAGTGGAAGTTTCACCCAAAAAAAAACACTCTAAACGCGCCTCGTGGCGTTTTTTTTAGTTTTCTGCGAAAAGGTTAGTCCCACGAAATAGTTTATACTTGTAAAAAAATTGCCCATGAAATTTGCCACAGAATAGGTTCTACAGGTGGTGTTACGCCACTGGTTGCAAGTTATTATAAAACAATTTGATNNTAGAGCTAATGCCTCCGTGTTGAACAGATAGCACTAGTTTGATATTAATGCAAACAGTATACACAAACGGNTCATGTTTTTCTTTGGTCCCAGAACACACAGACTTTGGTTACGGCACCATGGTAATAATATTGACAGTGGCCCACATCAAACGTTGTATACCACGTGACACGGTATCTTGGCCCAGTTCAAGCGTTGTATACCACGTGATACGGCATCTTGACCAGCCTTGTATTTTCCGACACTCTTCCCATGTTTTTTAAACAAGAAACAATGTGCGGCCGTATGAATTCAGGAAAGTTGCANTGCTCGCTGATTGCTAAAGAGGGTNATAGTAATGGGAAAANATGTTATAAGACATATGTTGTAAGGGAAACTTTCTAAACGATTTCAAACCCATGTGTTGAGCCGCTGTATACGGATAAAATGTGGACCGCACGCCGAATTCTACTTACCCCCCAGGTTTGATCACTCACTGCTCAAAAATCATTGCGTCTATCGAAAACATGCATATAACCGTTTTTGTAACAAATATCATCTGAAAGCTTTTTTTATAAGTATGACATTTTTCGTGGGACCAACCATTGTTCAGAAACGTACAAAAAACCGCCGCGTGACGCGTTTGAAGTCTGTTTTGGGGGTGAACCTACCACTTGCGCCTTCACAACTCTTTTGATTCTTAAAAATCTCCCCTTGGTGCGTATAATCCCCAAGCGGGAAAAGTTTATACATTTTCCTCTATTTGACGATTTTATGTATAATTTCACTGTACTAAACAATCAAAAGTTTATATCTAAGTGATTGAAAAGGCCCTATGCTAAGAAATTGGGAAGTGTATGTGAAATATTATGTAAAACTTAAATAACGTACAAAAGCAGCTGAAAGTTTTTCAATCCATACAAAATAAAATTAAGACTTTTAACACCAACTAAATGCTGACACTGCCAACCAACCGTATTTAAACAGGTTTGTCGTCACAATATTACAGAATTATACATACATTTTATAACATTTAAAAATGGGAAAGCTATTTTGAAATAAAGAAAAGTCATCTGATTTTAATGACATCTAAAAATGCAGTGAATAGTCAATATTGCACATAGTTGATTTACGAGGATAGTGAACAGCTATTAACTGTCGAGTATTAATTATATCGTGGATACAAATGTCTACGCAAAATTAACTTATACACGGTATTTTAAATGTCTAAAGGGAAGAGAAAAAGTGAATGATGATGATCATATGTAGTATTCAACGTCTTATCGACACTTGATGGGTCATTTAATGAAGATGAATGGACATCACAAACAGCCATGCCTTACACGGGATTCGAACTCAGAAAAAAAAATTAAACTGAAGGATTTTTGATAATGTTTAGATTAAATGTCTCCAGGATTTGTACTATAAGCTGGATTGTGCATGAAGAGCATTTTAATGATAGGTACTGCAAATGTGCAATGCAATGTCGGCACCAAGCGTTTTTGTGTTGTTTACATTCACGTTTTTTTTTTTGAGCACGCAGTTACGAAACATAGAGTATGTTTTGCTTACGAATCCTTGCCTGCTTTCTGTGCGACAAATTATAGGTATTATCTCAGAGTAATTGAAATACACTACTGTGTTCACTGGCAGTGGTATTATCAGCCGACTTTATCACATACTACTGAGTTAGATTTTGAAGATGATTTGAAACGTATTAACATTTTACATCGTTTACTTAGTCCAACTTTTTGTCAACCTGACAAAAATTAAAAGTGTGGTTTAAATATGATGGNAATCACGTTGGGAGNTTGTAATTACTACAAATGACAAGCTGTGAATGAGATACATCTCAATTCTGGCGTGATATAAGCCGAGCAAACAAAACACCCAAGGTTTACAGTAGATTGTAGTATTTAGCCTACACATCCGTATGACAATACAGATTTACGGTGTCCTAAAGACTCATGGAATTAAATTTCTTCTGAATCATTAAAATATATAGACTGAAGTACTATTTATTGAATGTTCGCGTTACGTATTGAATTTAATAAGCTTACAATAATTCCAGATAGGAAAAGACCATAGTAAGACCAACATTTTATTCACGCATAAATGAAGAGCTATTTATAAATAATTTTGTTAATCTTTTGCAGAAATATTATTATTTTAGTAAATTTGTTAATATTTTTGTTTGACTCTTCTAGTGACAATTTGGAAGTGGGTCCACGTATTGACTTCTAGCTGACAGGGTAAGTAGAACACTCAACACCATTCTTAGTTAGATACATTTTTTTGTAGTTATTTTATATACTACTTACAAAATCTTAAACTTAAGCATGAATGACTAGATGAGTATCAAAAGAGTACCACGGAGAAACGCTGGGAATGTTAAGGTTATCTACGTAGGCCCCTAAGTGCCCTACTTGGACATAGTCGTTAATTATATAGGATGACTGAGTATCTCTTACTGAGATTCATATAATGCAATAGCCTTAAATTATGTATAACGTCCGGCGTAGAAAATACAAAGGTAATCTTCAGAAGACATTCATAACGACATTAACTTTAATTCTTCACGGCAACTAATTACTTTATTTCTTTCTAATACAGCACGTGTGGTGAATTTTAAGGGATCTAATTAAAATAAAGTGAAATACTAACTTCTAGCTTATAAATGGATGAAAGTGTGCAAATTTTAAGATGCATTCCATAAAACCAAAAATCACTTTGTATAATTGTTGAAAAGGCTAAAATGGCTCTCTTATGTAGATGTAGATACGAGAACCATTTTAGCCTTTTCCACAATTATACAGAGTGACTTTTGGTTTTATCATCGTATATTTTATTTAGAGGGTACACCAATGAACATAAATACCTAACTCAAGATGTATGCTTCCAGTGTACAATAGCTTTTGAAGTTTATGCTTAATTTTTCAAACTTAAAGGGGGACTACGGCAATGACTAATCGGGAAATGGAGTGGAACCTGTGTAATACCACAGAATCAGATACGCTAAAGCCCACAGTGAACTCGATTTTTCTGTCTGGACAGCCATTAAGAAAACATTAGACCTAAACATTGGGAGTAATGTTGATAAAATCACGNGTTTTTTCATAACGTGTAAAGTTCATATCTGGCGGCGCAACGAGTAACGTTCTCGCTTACTAACTTCGAGGTAACGCGTTCGAATCCCGTAAGGAGTGCAGAATGTTTTTTTTCCTAGCGAATCTAATTTTGATATTATAAAAGTTTTTTTATGAATTACTCCTTGTCCAAAACGCTACTTATAATATTTTACGTGACATGCAATGTGTATCGCACTTGCTAATCTCACCATATATCTATTGACTACTCGTGTAAAACCTGTTGTGTTAGCTGTAACACCTGCATTCTGTAAGTTCACTGTGGCGTTTCATTCTTACAAAGCTACAATTGTGTTAACCAGCGGTACAAAAGGACGTGTAAAGACACCAATGCCAAGTCTCTTCAACATCAACGAAAGCCGTTTGTAATTTGTTGTTTAATTGTAACATTTTACCGTCGTGAAATATAGTGGCGTGAAATTGGGTCCATCTTTTTTAATCATCCTGTACATAAAAAGAATTACAGATAAATAGTAACATTTAACTAATAAAAGTAGTGCAATCAAACAATAATTAACATCCTAAAGCTTTATGACTGTACAAGGTGATAATATACAGTATGCATGGTCATGTTTTATTAATTACAGACAATTAAACTTCATAAAAGAGATTCGTAATACCAAATTTGGATTCGCTACATTAAAAACAAAATGCACCCCTTCCGTGACTCGATTGCGGTTCATCGAGGTTCGTAAGCGAGAACGTTACTCGTTGTGCCTGTGCCATTTTTTTTTTTTTTTTTACTATTTCTTATTCTGAGCCTTGCTCTTGTTTCTATTAATTCGTTTTTCTATTCACACACAGACATGACTTCACACCAGAGGTGAATGTTGTAAGCTCTGAAAATAGTTGTATTTATTAATAATACTCCCAATCTTTAGGCCTAATATTTTTTTAATTGCTGCCCAGGCAGAAAAATTGAGTTCACTGTTTGATTCAGCGTATCTAATTCTGTGGTATCACACACGTTCCACTCCAATTCCCGATTAGCCGTTGCCGTAGTTCCCTTGTTAATCAAAAGTTAGAGAGAGTCAAGATACCCGATCGACCAACTGGTCGATGTTGGCCGGCATCTTAAAATAATATAAAGGTTAGGTGATATTTTAAATTTGATTTTGAAAATGATTATTATACCGGTTTTAACTGGCGTTTCTGCAGGCTTCTAAACATTCAAAATCTTACTAAACTGAAAAGTTTATTTCGCGAATTTGAGAAAATGTTTCAGGTGAGTTAAAAATGAGCTAACTTAATGGATGTTAACGGATTTTGTCTATGTCTATAAAAAAGTAGGGGCTAATGTCTTAAGAATATAGCTCTCTTATTCCACAATTGACCATATAAATGAACATTTTAGCAATATTTTAATTAGTAATATCTTCCGTGTTATTATAGGATTTTATGACGTTTGTATGCGTCTGTAAACATTCATGGTATCATTGTATGCATGAGCCAAGAGATCGTTTCATCATTGTGTCACTAATTTGACGTTAAGCAGTTTTTATAAAAGGTANCCCACACAAACTGAGTCTTCAGCATACAAAAAAAGCCCACACACGTCAGTAGACAAACATTTTAAACCTTAATTTTTCACACACAGTACGTTCATAGAAACAGTGCATCCATGATAAGTTTTGGAAACAANATTTNAAAGCTTGAAAGTTGACATATCGGATGTCTATGTTGACTTTGGCTCTCTTGAATACATCACATGTGCGTCACTGCTCTAGAACAGAGTGTTGACGGATACAGACTTTTACAAAAGAGGACATGTAACACATTGCGTTCTATTTTAACTTGGAATATTGCCAGTGTGTCTACTAACTTTGCTGCTCATTTGTTCAAATCATAAGGTATATATTTTGGAAACATTTTATGTTTACAAAACCGGATATATGATATGTCAATAAGTTAATTAACTTTGAAATACAATTTTTGGAGATATTTAAAGAGTCTGCTACTTTGGTAACGGTAACAGATTAACAGGGTTCCCACGATTCCCGCATACAGCTGTAATCCCTTACTCTTCTTAAAAATTAACAGTCTAAATACAATATCAAATGACCACGCTAAAATTTATTTAATTGCTCGATTACTTTACTGAAATTCTGAAAATGATAACTTAAGTGTTGTCCTTAAAGTAATGCCATAATATTCTTACATGTTAGCTTTGTACGTATTGAAGATATGTTTATGAATGATTCAGACTTTCTCAACATTTTTCTGTCTTTTGTATAGGTATTGACTTCTTTTTGTTATTGAAAACATATTAGCAAGGTAAAAAAAACTTATTTTAAAGTAAAATGTATACAACAATAGTTTATTAACGTTACGAACACAAGTGTAAAGTCAAGGCTTTTCTAAGTATAATTTCGTATATTATTATAAATATAAACTTTTATTGTTTATGACCAAGGTGTTTAAAAATTGTACGTAAATTTGAGTTATTTAACTTCCAGTTTATCCTATTCTGTGATGCTTATTTCATAAAACGTGTTTAGTATTTCAATAATCTTCTGAGTTAAAGTTATGTATCAATACCTACACTCTAGGTATAACGTTTATTTCCACCTTTATGTACATACTACTTATTAATATTTTTACACGCAATAAACTTTCTGTTTCCCACGCCATTACTGAGATTTAAAAAACAAGGTCACTCTATGCACTTCTCACTCTTGGAGAGTTTATACAAAATTCTGAGACATGGTATGCATTAAAAACTCTATTCTATGTGAATAGTAATTATTGAATGTGAATACAGAATAAACAAGATACAGGAAAACAAAAGTTGTACGCAAAATTTTCACGAACGAATTACTTTTTAAAATCCAGTAGAAAATTAGCGTCCAAAGCCTTGTTTCCTCATTAAGGACCTGATAATTTGTTAACGATTCGACTTATCATTTGTTTTTTAAATGTTTATGAAAACAGCATTACGCGGATATGATTTGATAAAATACATATGAAAAAATATTAAACTCAGCTCCAAAATTCACAAACAAAAATGGACCTAATAAAAAACACCGAATACTGTGTTGACACTCATGAAGAGATTATGTACTTTTCTGTTACATCTGCACATAAAAATNTCTGATTTATCGGTTACCTATTCTGATATACAGAAAACACCGTTACTTTCTGACACGGGTGTTCGATGATGATGATGATTTGTGGTGTATAAGGTCATATCGACACCTGATGGCTCATTTAACGACGATGAGCAATGGTTATTTTGATTAATGAAGGTGATTGACAATCGCAAACATCCATACCTTAAGCGGAATTCGAACCCCCAACCACCGTTCTAGAGCTCGGTACACTAGCCATTAGACCAGACAGGTGAGCGCGGGGTTTCACTACATAATGCCCTATTATATCCGTCGATTCTTAAAAGGTTAGATTCATTACATTAAAGTAAAATGAAAAAATGTTATTGTCAATTCGTATGATATGTTTTAATGAAATTTCAGAGGTACGTATGTATGAATGTTAAGTTGATTTTAAGTTTAATTGGGCTCCAAAGAACAACGTACAAATAAAATGACTGATGACGATTACGTATGAGCTAATCAAAAAATATATGGACTCAGTTTGTATTCTTATGCATTCAGTTTCATTGTTTTCAGGAAATATTTAAATCTGTGCATCACTTATTGAAGATGCTAATGTTTGTTGTCAAATTTATCAAATACAAGTATTAATGATATGAAATAATTTATTTTAGTTGTCTATTTTAGTACATATATTCCCAATTAAGTAAGCGTACATTTAATTTGAAATATTTTAATAAATGTATTGCAAAAAGTGGTACCTTTGAAAATTCTTTGAACGATACTTTAGCGACCAAATTTATACTGCAACAGAATCGATTACTGTGGAAAGTTAAAAAAATGTTTTAGGTGCTAGATAAAACAGTTTTATTTTCTGTGTTTATACATTAGCAATACAGATATACTTTGATATGAGCGTGCCGGGTGTTATGTCAAGACAGTACTGTAGTTCGATTTCTTGGACGGTTTACGCGTTTCATGTATGAAAGTTCTAATAAATGGTTAGCCGTCCATAACGACTGAAGAGGTGACGATGAGACGTTAAGTGTACATCACCAAAGAAGCAACCGTAGCCATTTTTCAATCCTATATATTTGCCTTCTTAAGCACTCTGTATTCAAGAGAAGTTAACTACATACCAACGAAAATATTGACCTTAACACGGTATAGTGAAAATAAATGCACCTGTTGAAGTACATCATTTAACAAATGCAAAATTTAAGAATTGTGTTAAATACACGTCTTCTGATATTTTACTAACATTTTAATCACTCCCCCACAACTTACATTCGTAAATAACAGAGGTCACTACTATCGACAGACATACTCTTTTTGTAATATCCTAACTTTGTTTTTACCACCGTTCATCTTTGAATTTATGGCATGATCTAAAAGTTGATCGGTATACACTGTCTGTTAAAAATGTTACACCAATATACTTTTAAAATTATATTTTTTCTACTATAATAACCCATTTTTTTCATTTTAATGTACACATATTTTATTTGAAAAACATTACAATGGCTTTAGAATCCCGTTTTCATTAAAGAATAATTTTGAAAAGTTCTTGTTTTGATGCAAGCGTTAGAAGTTATTGTATGCATTTGTGATAGGAAATCGTAGTATTAAATAAGGTTCAATGAAGTAATAAAACTGTATTATAGAAACAGTATTTATAAGCAAACACATATTTTCTTTACGTAATTATTGTTTATGAACTGAAAAGAAATTTCATTTTAAAATACGTGTATTTGTCTATACAAGTTTTTTCTAAAAATGTTNCACGCCAAAGCTCACTAAATAAAACCATTAAATATATCTAATGTTGTTGGCTCCAGTGGCTGCTGCACTTTGTGCTAATATTCACAAGATCACCATGAAAGGTGGACGCTTGGGCAATCCCGTTTAATCATTAACAATGAGGTTATTTACGGTCCTTGGGCTTTTAAAAAGTTTATTTCATTCATTTTAGTTATTTAATAATGCTTTATGATTCTGTACAGC